>JAIGNY010002079.1:1827500-1852500 GCA_020152595.1 Chiridota heheva | reverse complement strand
TCTTAACACCGTCTAAACAATTTGACGCAAAATTGACCAGTTTGAAGCGGAAATGACAGATTTTAAGCCTAAAATGCGATGCTTTTCTTGAACCTACTTTTATATTGTATATTATTCTACATTAGAAATCACAAATGTTGAAAATCTCACTACGACTTCCCCCTGAACCCTACCAGCCCATGACCTTCACCACACGGGGCTGCTCGTTCTCCGATCAGGCTAAACGCTCGCCTTGCTCGCAAGGGCCCCCAATCCACCGCAGCGCAGGGCCCTCACCAAACTTACATCACTGATTGAACATTTATAAACCATCAATACTGTCTTTTTTGTAGTCAGTTTCAACCCTTCTTTAACAACTTTAGTAGTAAAACTTTTTTTGGACATTGTAATATTTTTCAAGACGCTTCCTATTCCCCTATTCTATACTTCAATGTATTCTGTAAACCCCCCTTCCCCCTCTTCTTTCTCTTCCCCCTCCCTTCCTATCCATTTTAAATTAACACTGCCTGACCAAATTGACGCGTAAGTGGACCAATTGATAGATTTTGAGTATAACTTTTCGAATTGTATTTTGCTTTTTACAAAATAAGCGCAAATTTTCTACAAGATTATTATGTAATTTTCTCAGACAATCTTGGACAAAACTCATTGAAACACTTAGCGAAAATATGTGATGTTTCTCATGAAACTACGTTTTTTATTGTAAATTATTCCACATTTATAAATCAGAAATGCTTAAAATTGTTTCTGTTGCTTCTTCAATCTCTACTCTTTCAATTGTAATTAGTATTTTAGAATTGTAAGAAAATTTTAATCATTTTGGTAACGTTGCCAGTGTCCTCCTCCCCTACCTCACTGCAATAAGAATATTGGCTGTTGTTACTATTTTTCCTGGAAAGGACGTTAAGAAAAAGAAAAAAAAAAATCAACATTAAAACGGGAGGAGGGGGTAAGGGGGTTACATATCTCGGAAAAATTATTAAAGAAACATAACACTATAACATATGAAGTTCTCAAAAATCTGAAGTGTTCCAACAATTTTGTCCAAGATTGTAGGCCAAGGCAGATGTCATAATAACATAGAAAAAAACAAAAGTATCAGTGTCAAAGCCTATATCAGTTTGTTAGCACAAATCATTCTGTCACCATTGACACTCATTTGGCATCTTGGCGAGTAGTTTGGATCGATATGGAAACAAAGTTACACTTATTTTTTCATAATCTTGAATATATCATAATGATATAAATCAGGGAGTTGCCATTTTAGACTGGCAACTCCCTGTATTAATAAACTATCATTTTACATAAAGTGTAAATTATTCACTTACAACAAATATTTGTTTCAATAGCAGCTGTAGGCCTACCTCAGTTTTTTTATTAATATGTTAAACTTAAGTTACTGAAATGATTGTATTCACTGAATTAAGCTATTGTCAGTCTGGTGAAATGTGCAATATTAATAAGAGCTTCTCTGATTTTAAAATGCTGTTCATTTTTCAATGTGTCAAAAACTTTTAACATTTGTTCTTGAACATCATTTTGAAAAGAACTATA
Source organism: Chiridota heheva (assembly GCA_020152595.1). NCBI lineage: Eukaryota > Metazoa > Echinodermata > Holothuroidea > Apodida > Chiridotidae > Chiridota > Chiridota heheva. The sequence goes on along the minus strand of JAIGNY010002079.1, from coordinate 1,850,946 downwards.
ATATATTTGTTAATGTTTAATGTAAACACTGACAAATATTTTAATTTTAAGTTGGCTTAATGGCAACCCATGAACAGTTTTAGCTTCAGAGCATTTTATACTTTGCTAAGACAGCTAGGCTTAATAAAAGAACATTTATAGTCGGTGTAAGAAAAGATAAACCAAGGATGTGATGAACAATGTTTGTGACTGCTCAGTCTCCCTTTATAATTCAATTGGGATACCTTTCAAAAACTTTCTTTAGGAATTTTGAAATAACCCAAAGTAACAATTTATTTTTAAATTTAATTATTCCACTTAGACCAAAACAGTTTTCATTTTTGTCTAAATTGACATTTAACCGAGTACTAGTTGGTCTACGCCCGCCGCCCGTGGTAAAAATATCCCCAGAGTACGCTAATGTTAGCCTTGGCCTAATGTTAAAGCCTAGGCCTACCTCAAAAAAATTTAGAACCAGCGATGCGTCATGTTCTAGATTTGGCCAAAAATCGATTCAAATTCTTCATACGTACGCCAGAACCCATGGATACTAAGTATAAACAGACCTATTCTATAGAGAAATAATGCCAACGTCTGAAAGTGATGCCAATTTTATTTTAAATTATCTCGCAGAATTAGAACAACGCAAGTGGTAGGCCTAAAGTAAAGTTAGTGACAAAATGATTCAACGTTAATTCTGTAATTTATGACTTTTGATCTTAATGGTTATGGTTCCCGTCCTCCAAAAAAAATCTATAAAAAATCTTCAAAAGAAACTTGGCTGGTTTGTATGTCTGCACAACGCCATTTAATCTAGATCTAAACGAAATGTTAACAATTTTCAGTGGAATGAAAAATATTTTCAAAACTCGCTCTCTATCGTATTTAAGTCGTTTTCTCCGCCTGGCTCAGCCGGTACGCTATCACTCGGCCCAATACGCTGCACTGTCCACCAGCCTCGCATAGTTTACCATTCTGGAATTAGTTTGGCGTCCATAAATGCATCACGATTTTTTGTAGAGAAGTTTCGGTTCTCGGCCTATAGGCCCTAAGTAGTATAGGGCGAATGACGTCACGCCATCTGGTGTAACCTAGTTAATACACTGAGTGCATCTTTGTTTAATATAACTGTATAACTGAAATAGAAAAAAAAAAACTTCTAGTTTATTAAAATAAAAATAAAAATTAATAAGTGAACAATTTGATCCACTTTATCTCTACCTATTTAAACAAGATGGCAGTTTAACTTGTACTTTATTTTATATACACCTATCTGCCAGTTGGTCAGTCTGTTTAGACCTTGTTTGATGGGTGTTTTGTTGATAGGCACATGCCAACTATAAAACTAATTAGACCTAGGCCTATATTTGTCTCATGCCCACCCCATCCTAGCTAACAATTGTAATGCTTCATTTCAAGCATGACCTTTTTATCATGACAGACATTTATTAACATTTTCTTTTGTTTACAATTAGTAGACGTTTTCTTTTTTGGTAATGACTGCTGACGTTTATTGATACACATTGGCCCTGTACAAAGTATTCTAATCCAGTAAATGTTGTTAGTGTACACATAGGAAATATCCCATAGTAAATGCGCGTGTACAGTGAGTATGTGACTAATAACTAACCCCAAGCCTAATCTACTATAACATGTATAAATGATCTGGAAACCATCTTTCTTGAGTCTGTGAAAAAATGCAGATGATCCCTCAATAACAAAACAGCAAAGTAAACAACAAATTGCAACGAAATCAAAAGTAATATTTTAAGCTTGAAATGAGTATGTTGTTACAAAATTAACAAATTGATGAGGAACTTGAAGGCTTGAAGCTTTTGAAGTCAATACCATGGTAATATACATATGTAATGTTAGACCCTAACGTTATGCTACCAAATTGCAAATGATTTCACACAATGTAACGTTAGGCCTACGTTAAGTTACACTAACGTTATTGTAGCCTGGCTATACAACACAATGACCTATTACCCCGGCGACAATTTTTGAAAGCAACCAATCGCTACATACATGTCTGAATAAAAAGATTTGATAAGCAACTTATTCTTGTTCCTAAAAAAAACTAAAATTATTACCCATATTTGTCGGCGTTTATGTCGGTCAGTTAAGATTAAACTTAATGGCGTACATACGGCGTTAGCTTCAGACTGTTCAACAACAACTGGCACAATTAAGATAGCACATTATTTTAGGTTTACTGAAAATTTTCAAGACATTTACTAGTTTTGATTGTTTATCCCATATCAGAAAAGTTGTTCGCGTAGTATTTTAAAATATACTTATCAGTTAGGCCTAAATTAGTAAGTGCGATACATGCTTGTCTACAATCTAACGCTGCGCTCAAGTCTTGTCGTCCTGCATGTACTGTAAAAGAAATCGTTGCTTTTTGTGTTCTTGTTAGAAATAAAATGAATGTTCATCTTTGGTTAGAAAGAAAAGTTAAAATTAAAACTATTATAAATATAAATAATTTTTGTGATTAAACAATTTCAATTTTTAGGTTAAATTTGCAGTTTGCCCAATTTTTATTGACTCCAATTTTCAATGTGCCGACATATCTGCTGCCCTCTCTTGGAACCAACATAAGTTTGGAGGACGAACCAAAAAGTATCACGCACTGAGGTATAAGAGTTTTGACTCTCGGCCTTTGGCCTATATGTAATATAGGCCGAATGACGTCACACTCTCAGCTAGTACAATAAGTCAGTGCATGCATTACACGTATATACATGTGTTTTATGCACACGTAAAGTATCTAAATTTGGGTTAAAGTTTCAACTGTTCTGCTTGAATAAATTGTTTTGTGATGGGAATGTTTTCTTATTCCAAGAGGATCTGAACGGTCTTCGCTTCATTGTCGCAATTAAGGAATATGCAGGTAAGATTTAAAGTTAAAATTTAGTCCCACGTACGTTTATGACACAGTACGCCTCACAGGCCTTCCCAGCGTTATGGTAGCACGAATCTTCATGCCCTAATCACAAGGGCATGAACGCACGTGCATTGAAAAATGAAACCAAACACTGAAGCAAAAGTCAATGGGCTACAACACGCGTCTAAAAAAAGTTGCACTAAAATTTTATTGTAACTTAAATTGCGATATGAAAACTTTTGTCCAAAAATTCAACCATACATACTTTGAATCCATCTTTAGTAATCCATTGAAGAAAATGTATAATAGGCTAATCGGAAGATAAAGTTATCACTTTTAAAAAAAACGTTTTCCAAAAATATGATCTGCGTTCAACCAAAATAACATAACATACGCACGCTTCCAACTATGATTGCGAGAAACAAAACGAAATGCAAGAGCAGTCGTAAGTAATTGACACTTTTTGGGACGACAGCCCAATTTTTCGTAAAACACGTTTGCGTTTGCGCGTACGTAAGTTATCATGCGTTCTCAGCTCCAAACGTGCCGTAGGCTACCCGTACCGCAAATTTTATTGTAGCTCGGATGCTAGTGAGATAAACACTTCACTCAATAGGGCACTACTGGCAAGGCAAAACTTGCATACTGAGTGAGACAACGCACAATACACTCGTAACATTGAAAACCACTCAGACAACAACAAATAAATAATCATGAGATAAAAACCCTTCTCAAAACTGACCAAAGTACTTACGAGCTATAATTTTGATTTCATTATTGTCTTTAAATGTTAAAGTATCTTTTAAACTAAGTTATAAATAAAATGATAAACATTTTGTACATAAAAAACCAACATAGAATTACGGAAGAAATGACATTCCGATTACTTCGCAAACCCTCACTTTAGGAAACGCGTGCACAATCTGACAATTAGTGCGCGTGTCACCCGAGTGCGCTGGCACTGTTATTTTGAAAATGTTCGTCAGTAAATGCGCGCAGTGTTCGATTAAATGCTATACGCACGCTGACTTTACCGTCGCTCTATTGTTCGACAAGTTTTCAACCAAAGCAGATACATCCATCCAATGCTAAAGGCCGAACGCGACGCGGCGAGCAATTTTTTTTAACAAAATTAAATAAAATAAAGAAAAAAAAAAACATTTTGACCTCTTGTTTTCAGAGAAGGATTTTCATCTCATGGTTATTCAGATGATAACTGAAAATTGATTGAAAGAGCCTTTTTACGTCAATTAAAGCATAGTTTGCGTCGCGACAGAAAATGGCGCCCCATTAAAGCATTTCTAACAAATTTTCCAGTATCAACAGAAAGTCCCAATTGTAAACTTCATCGTGTGTAAGCAAAAAGTCAAAGCATCTTATAATATTTGTTTCCTGTATGATTATCTAAAAGATCGCTTGCCGCGTTGCGTTCAGTGTATTACAGCCTAAGGCTAAGAAACTAAGTCAGTAGCGAAGGCTTTATACAAAACGCAACTTTTCAGTTTTCTTTACTAAACTCACGCACAAAACGTAAATAAAAGTTTCAATATAGTATCATTGCATATATCTATTTAGTTTGTAATACGTAAAAGTGATTCATGACGATAAAAGTTGTTTTCAAAAAATGACCTGCGATCGTCGCGGAAAGGCCTAGTTTTTTTATCGCGTAGTCGAAATTAATCTACGGTTCTATGATAAGCCAACGCAGCAGTTACAACGTTATAAGGTATATAGCGTTTTCTGACATAACAGCCTAACAGCCATGTAGTGGTTTTAGTGTATACTACAGTCAGATGTTATCTTACTACTACAGATGCTAGCTGTATGGTGTTTTTTTTTTGTTTTTTTAAAGTGTATTTTGTCTCCTTAAGCTTAATTGTTAGTCCTTATGCAAAACTAACATGGAAATAAGGCAAAACGTTTGGGAGTAACAAACAAATTAATTGATAAGATATACATTTGTAAATCAATCAAGGCAACTCAATTTCGAATATTTGCGCTCTTCGTGAATGGATTTTCGCGTAAGCGTCCGTGAAAAGTTTTTGTACCCTCCCATTTAATTGTGTACACCCGCGCGATACGAGTACACGAACATACGTATACACGAATACGCAGTTAATCATTTTATACGCGGTGGACGAGCAGATCTGTTGAACGGAGAAGATATTTCGCACAACTTTTCGATAAAAATGCTATTTCGTTACGGTTTTATGACCTTTACGTTAATGTAGGTTAGATCATAGTATTGCATAGTACAGTCCGGTAGCATGCCTATTAATGGGAACATAAATGTTCCTTTTGAATGGGAGCATTTTCTACATAGAAGCCGCCATTTTGTGGTATTTTCCATGATCCTTTGCTATCCTAACGTGAAAGCCTTATGCAATGTTACATTTTTCAAATTTGAAATACGTCTGGAAAAAATATCTTTGCTAAAGGAAACTTTAAACTGATGAAAATACCTTTATTACTATCATGAATACAATTTTTCTACTCCCATTTGATATGTTCATCACGCCGTTTTTGAAATATTAGATAAAATAGACAATATAGCTAAGCTTTTAGGCGCAAAACGGCCATTTTGAAAATTTAAATGTTTAAAAAAAAATGATTTTCAATATATCATGGACATAAATTAGAAACTATGACATTTTATCGCAACGTCTGAACAATATGGCTGCATGACTTCAATATTCTCGTGTCTTATAAATGTTCCTATTAATAGGCATGATTCCGGACTGTAGTATTGATTCACAATATTTTGAACAGTAAGTAGATTTTTGAACCTTTTCATGTATGAATGAATTCTTAATCATTTTGAGACACGTAAATTAAAGTGTTCTGTTCAACTGGGCCTAGCCTAGGCCATTTAAAATTACCATTGGTTGCATAAGGGTATGCTCCCTGGCTAGCGTTATGGCAACCTATATACTAATCTATATTTAAGAAATAAACTGCAATTGCGAGCCCATTGCTGTGTATTAACCGGCAAGCCCAAATAATTTGAAAAATAATGGGCGAGGCGAAGCTGAGCCCATTATAGTTTAAATTATTTGGGCAAGCCGGTTATTACCAACAATGGGCAAGCATGAGCAGTTCATCTATTCTATCACCAAATATGATTACAAAAATATATATGAAAAAAAGCTTTAAAAAAAATAAAGAAAAGCTGATCAAATTCAGATGAAGAAACATACGAAATTACATACACAGTACCGCACATGCATCAATCCAGCTTATTTGCATAAGACGACAGTCTAGGGATATGCATTGCTAGGCTAATTACAACGACAGTACTGTGATGTAGCCTGTAGGTATGTGCAGTGGAATTTTCACGCAGCAATTCAATTGTATTGTAAATACTTTAAAAGCTTAGGTCCTAATGTTACAAATAAGAATAATGATTCTTTAAAAAGGTAAAGGTAAAGCAGGCAGTGATACGTTTCATTTGTAGTAATATACTTGTTTGGTGCAAGTACTGAACAAGTAACCTTGTTAAATTTGTATTAGTATTATGAACTTGTAACAGTTAGGCCTAACTTTTAAATTTACATTTTTATTTTTTCATTTTGTATTGCATATTCTATTTCAAACTGTGCACATTGGACTATGTTGTTGCTCAATTTAAATCTGGTATAATCAGCTTGTCAGCAAGAGGTTTGTCCCTACTGAAACTGAAATTGAGTATTTTCGGTATAGTTTATTTTTCTGCGTAGAATTATTATTGAAGAGTTAATCCGTGGTTGCTAGGGGTGGTTGCCATGATGAATGTAAGAATTACCCCACCTTAGCAACTGTCAATCTAATGAATTTGCAACTGCCCTGTTATTGACTGGGAGTGCTGTCATTGGTCATTTCTTCAGCTACTGTCTGTTCCTTGAGTAATAATCGGACAGTAGGATTATGCAATTGAGGCTTGTCAGCCAATCAGGTAGCTTAAAATGAAAAACCGGACATTACTGGTGATAGAATTAAAGATTAATGTTCTGGCATCGTGTTTATAATATTCTCCTATAATGCCTTGGTCAAATGGCTTTTACCAAGACATTATACGATAATATTATAGGAGAATATAAACACGATGCCTGAACATTAATCCTTTTATAAATTGTTAATTACTTTTACTCTAAAACTCCTCAAAAAACCAAATTTAGATATCGATTTTTAAATTAAAACAACCTTTATTTTGAAAACTTTCGAACAATAAACCCATTGATAAAATGACCTAATATTGAATAATTCATTTTGAAAGAACATTCCATTTACAAAAATTGGGTGGGCAAAATCGAATTGAACATCAAATCAAAATATCATTGACACATATAAATTGGATTTGTAATACTGAATCATATGAAAAAATGCGTTATTATTTGAAACAGTATTAACCATTACAATAAAAACAAAAGAATGAAACAAATTATTGGAACATTTTTTAAGAAGTAATTGCTAACAAGTAAACGATTATTCAATAAATTTTGTAATTTCTTGGTACGCATCACAACAATTTTAGCCTTGGTGATTAAATAACCAATCACAAAGAATCTAAAGCTGTTGTGATAAACAACGCCTTGTTAAGGTCAATACACCTTTCACAGTTCCAGTGTACAAGGACGTGTAAATTCAAGTTGCGAGTAAAAAACGACCGCACAGCACAATACGCTCTTGATTTGCGTAGTATCATTGCGCGTCGTTTATAAATACGAACATTTTACATCGCACGAGAACAATGGAAATTTTGTTCGTTTACTCGCATGCTGTATGTACCTTGGTGCGTTTTTGTATCGCGTGTTTTGTAAGCGAATAAACGCACCGTAATCGTATGAACGCACCATCGTGCGTCCTACGTATTACTACCCTTGAAATTAATAGTTTACTTAATCAAATTCGAACAATAATTGTGCGTTCGAACGCAACTACCACGTCTTATTGCAAAAAATTCAAAAACGCCACACAATTACAACACATCGTAAAATACAAAACCAAAACTCATGGTCTCAACAAAGACATGTCATTTCTTAGCAATTACACCGCATTCAAATAAACTACCTGAAATCACATTTGATTTTCAACGCCTTCTTTCATGACCTCTTTCCACGCGCGCTCCCAGATAGTACGCTAAATACCACGCACAGCACCAGCACACACACATTAACTTTTGCGCTGCTATATACTGTTTGAGTATGTATATGTTCAAAATTATCATGAGTATTGTAATTCATACGGAAGAAGGACACAGGCGTGTCCGAAAATTTTGCGATTATAAAATAAAGTTGATTCAATAGACATCATCATCTTCCTGTATTTTGTTCTTACTTTTATGAATCAACAAGTGGATTTACTATTCGATTATGTTGAATGCCCTATATATTATATATATGTATATATATGTATGTATATATATGTATATATAAAACAAAATATATGTTGTATATATATATTTATATATATATATATATATATATATATATATATATATATATATATATATATATATATATATATATATATATATATATATATATATATATATATATATATATATTATATATTATATATTTATATTTATATATATATATATATATATATATATATATATATATATATATATATATATATATATATATATATATATATATATATATATATATATATGTATGTATATATATATATATATATATATATATATATATATATATATATATATATATATATATATATATATATATATATATATATATATATATATATATATATATATATATATATATATATATATTACAAGGTGAGTCACTCTCTAGTGAGCCACCATGTCAATATAGTGTTATAGGCCATTATGCAACGGATATCTACCATCACCAAAACAACAAACTTTACTTCCGATGGCTACCAACTTATTTCCTTACCTTGTAAACACGAACAACTTAGTCCTCCGTATTAAGGAGACGATCCCGAATCAAATGATGATCTCACCAGAAAGCGTGACGTCATTCGCCCTATACTACGTATAGGCCGAAGGCCGAGAGACGAATCTCCTATACCTACAGTGTGATACTTTTTGGTTCGTCCTCCACTCATGTTGGTTCCAAGAGAGGGCAGCAGATATGTCGGTACATTGAAAATTGAAGTCAATAAAAAAAATGGGCAAACTGCGAATTTAACCTAAAAAATACAAATTGAAATTCTTTACCCAGTTATATTTATATTAGTTTTAATCATAACTTCTCTTTCTAATCAAGATTAACGTTCATTTTATTTCTAACAAGAAGACAAAAACAAGGATTTCTTTTTACAGTACATGCAGGACGACAACACTTTTGCGCAGCGTTAGATTGTAGACAGGCTTGTATCGCACTAACTAATTTAGGGCTAACTGATAAGTATAAAAAGAATTTAAAACTACGCGAACAACTTTTCTAATAGGGGATAAATGATCAAAACTATTAGATGTCTTGAACAATTTCAGTAAACCTGAAATAAAAGTGCTATCTTAATTGTGCCAGTTGTGTTGAACAGTCTGAAACTAGCTAACAACCCCAAAGGTACGCCGTTAGATTAACCTTAACTGACCGACGTAAACTCTGACAAATACGGGCAATAATTTCAGTTTTATTTAGGAACAAGAATAAGTTGCTTATCAAATCTTATTTTATTCAGACATGTATGTAGCGATTGATCGCTTTCGAAAAGCGTCACCGGGGTAATCATAGGTCATTGTCTTGTATAGCCAGGCTACAGTAACGTTAGTGTAACTTAGGCCCAACGTTACATTGTGTGAAACCATTTGCAATTTGGTAGCATAACGTTAGAGCCTATATATGTATATTACCATGGTATTGACTTAAGAAAGCTTCAAGCCTTCAAGTTCCTCATCAATTTGTTAATTAGAATTTGTAACAACATACTCATTTCAAGCTTATAATATTACTTTTTATTTCTTTGCAATTTGTTGTTTACTTTTGCTGTTTTGTATTGAGAGATCATCTCCATTTCATCACAGACTCAAGAAAGATGGTTTCCAGATCATTTATACATATTATAGTAGATTGGGGTGGGGTTAGTTATTAGTCACATACTCACTGCTCACGTGCATTTACTATGGGACATTTGTTATGTGTACACTAACAACATTTACTGAATTAGAATACATTGTACAGTGGGACCAATGTGTATCAATAAACGTCAGCAGTCATTACCGAAGAAAGAAAACGTCAGCTAATAAAGACAAAAGAAAATATTAGTAAATGTCTGTCATGATAAAAAGGCCATGCTTGAAATGCAGCATTACAATTGCTAGCTAGTGTCGGTAGGGCATAATACCAATATAGGCCTAGGTCTAATTAGTTTTATAGTTGCATGTGCCTATCAACAAAACACCTATCAAACAAAGTCTAAACAGGCTGATCAACTGGTAGATAGGTGTGTATAAAACAATGTAAAAGTAACTTAAATGCCAACTTGTTTAGATAGGTAGAAAAACAGTAGATCAAGTTTTCAGTTTCATTCACATTTTTCTGATCAACATCATTTACCAACAATTGCAGGCCCTTAATTCATAAAGTTTAACCTCAAAAATAATCATAAAACTCTTTCGAATGGGCCTATATGTTGTATTGCAGCCTAATTACTTCCAATCCATGGGTGCATTTTTTATATTCTATGTGTATTACTTATTAAAGTTGCTTTCAATTTGTTTGCAAAAGTTTCTCAAGCTTCAAGTTGGAAGGATAGAAAAAGCTTAACTTGAAAATTTTGCTGCATGGAATTTCTCATCTTATTGATAGGCACTCTTTAGTTTTGCTCTCATCTGTTTTTGCTTTGGTATCCAATGAACAAATTACTACAATGCAATTGTATTCCAACTTTTATGTTGAATGATTGTTAAAAATCATTGACTGTACTACAAAGTAAGAAAAAAATTTGCAATGTAAATTAATTTTGTACCAGATATTACTGAGCTGATTACCTGTATATCATTTTGTAGTACACAATAAGCTGCCCAAATGTTTTCTGACTCCAGGCACATGTATAATGATTTTTTTGGGCAGTGTAATGTACTGTTATCAGGTTATGTGGAAATTAAATGGTAATTTTACTGTACCCTTTTTATACATTAGAATTTGTCTGCATAACCAAAAAAAATACAAACCCAAAGACTGAAAATTCAACATCAAAACCAGCAGAGCAGGCTTTTATTTGCAGTAAACAGACATGAAAAATCACACTTCAATATTTATAATACTAGGCTTAGCTTAGTTGACTATAGGCCACACTTAACTACCATGGGGATCTATAACTGTTAGGCTGCATAGGAAAAACCTCAAATTTGGTTAATTTATGTTTCTTTCTTAAAAACTCATATTGTGAAATAGTGTGGTATATCTATTTCTACATTAGCATCACTTCACAACGTTTGCTAATTTCAGCTAAAGGTGTAGTGATAAGTGGAAGACTTATGGCAGTATGGTCATCCACAGAAAAAGTTTCATAATGAAACTGTCAGGAATGTTTGTAAAGTTTGTTACCAGTTGTTCTGTTGAAAAAAGTTAAATTTATACAGGTAATCATTGTAATAAATCAAAATTGTGATGTCAAAGCTTGTTACTTATTGTTTTCTTTGTAAATTGATTACCTCCACATTAAAGACCCAATTCCTCTATAATAAATGTATATGCAAATTTATAGGAATAATTTTTAGAAGTTAATGGCAGAAAAATATGTGTTGATCTATTTTAAACACCTGAATTTACACACCATTTCATGTGACCTGTACTAGTTGTTTAGGTCATTTCATGTATTTTTCCTGTATTATTTACAAATAATCTTTCTTTACCCTACACACAATTGAATTATTTAATTCCATTATTTAATGTTTTCCCCTTCAATACCAGAAAGTTCATAGGTTTGAGATGGGCATGGCAAACTACCATTTCATTAGGTTGAACCACATAAACTAATAATAACAGCTAATAATTTTTTCTGACTTAATGAACCAAACTGTCACAATGATTGCATGTGTCATAGAGCTAGTATGTTGCCTGAGTTATTTGCCTTCACCTTATGTTTGGCATAAATAATATTCCCTTCACAAATATCCAAATATGGGTTATTTCATTTCCAGTGTCCATGAATTCTTTGCCAATTTATTTTTAATTCAAGCAGTTTACACAACAAATCACTAGGCGAATTAAATTAGGTTTGGGAAGTATCCCACAATCTACTTTTTGACATGACTGGTGGCGTTCATAAGGCTGCAGACCAGTAAACAACAGCAATCCTACAATGTCAGCATACAGAAACGTCTTAAAGTGAAATAAATTACGGCCGAACGATGGTAAATGATTCCATAACTAGCAAGAATGTAACCTTTTTGTAGGCCTAACAGCTAGGTCTGAAATTGAATAGGTTAAGTTGGCAACTTCCTATTTCATACTACCCAATAATCCTAAGCCTAAACTAGGCTTCAATAACTAGGCCTAGATTCATCTTAGTTAATATTACATTGTAAATTTCCAGGACGACAGATGTCTGACTGCGTACGCATTTGGCTAGCCTTTATAAAATTGAAAAAAGACCTATAGCAATTACCACGGAACGGAGGTGTACAGGTGGCTAGGGCCGGCCCATCGCTAACATTGAATAGAACTATGGTGTTGGCCGGCCTTCACCAACTAGGCTAGGGCCTAGGCGTAATGCATAACGGCTCGATAAGGTTATCCAGTAATTCCTTTAAAATGCTTTGAACTTTCAATTTGTCATGTTCTGACGTAAAACAATGAGTAATAAACGCATTGGCATTGTACCGTACCGGTATCGCGAAAAGTACCTGCACTGCACTGTGTGTGCATGGTTTGTCAAAAAAAATCGCACTTGATCCATGAGACGTCAAAATCAGACTTGTTATATTAATGATTTACAAAACTATTTCTTTATTGAACTAAAAGTGCACATAAAAGTAGCGATAAAATTCAATCGTTAATAAAAAAAAAATTGAATCATCAATTTGCGTAGAATACTTAATTTACGCATTTCTTTGGTATGTTCTATTTTTGAAATGCTTAACTCTCTACTGTGCTTACTTGGAACCAACATGGGTCGGCGACTTAAAAAAGTATCACTGATTTCGCAACACTGTAGGTATAGAAGTTTCGTCTCTGAACCTTCGGCCTATAAGTAGTATAGGGCGAATGACGTCACGCTCTCTAATATCACCGAGTAAAACCAGAGACCGTGACGTCATTCGTCGTATACTACGTAAATTTTGCTTGTTTAGGCGCATGCTGTATGTACGTTGGTGCACTTTCGTTTCGCGTGTTTTGTGAGCGTATAAACGCACCGTGATTGTATGAACGCACCCAAAGTGCATCCTACGTATTACTACCGTTGAAATTAATAGTTTACGTAATCAAATTCGAACAATGATCGTGCGTTCGAACGCAACTACCGCATCTTATTGCAATTGGAAATTTAAAAACACCCCTCCTAAGATAAAGTAAATCAGTCCGCGCGGAATACATTATCACCAAGCACTATCCAGGGCATTTCACGCATATAATGGGCTATTATGCAACGGATATCTAACATCACTAAAACAACAAACTTTACTTCCAATGGCTACCAACTTATTTCCTTATCTTGTAAGCACGAAAACGTAGTCCTCCGTATTGAGACGATCCCGAATCAAATGATGATATCACTGAGTAAAACCAGAGAGCGTGACGTCATTCGTCTTATACTACGTACAGGTCGAGGGCCGAAACTTCTGTACAAAAAAGCGTGATTCATTCATTCATCGACGCCATACTTGTTCCAGCATGGTCAACTATGCGAGGCCGGTGGACAGTGCAGCATAACGGGCCGAGTGACTGAGTGATTGCGTATCGGCTGGGCCGAGCGGAGAAACCGACAAAATACGATAGAGAGCTAGTTTTGAAAATAATTTTCATTCCACTGAAAATTGCTGTTTTAACATTTCCGTTTAGATTAAATGGCGTTGTGCAGAAATGAAAACCAGCCAAGTCTTTTTTTAGGATTTTTTATTTCCTTGGAGGACGGGAACCATTATCATTAAGAACAAAAGTCATAAATTACAGAATTAACGTTGAATCATTTTGTCACTAACTTAAGGCCTACCACTTGCGTTGTTCTAGTTCTGTGAGATAATTAAAAATTAGATTGGCATAACTTTCAGACGTTGGCATGATTTCACCATAGAATAGGTCTGTTTATACTCAGTATACAAGGGTTCTGGCGTACGTATGAAGAATTTAAATTGATTTGTGGCCAAATCTCGAACTTGCTGGTCGTGACAAATTCCGAGGCCAAGGTTAACGTGAGACGTACTCTGGGGATATTTCCGCAGCAGGCGTAGGCTAACCTACTACTAGTACTAAGTTAAATGTTATTTTGTACAACAATTACAACTTTTTGGCATACGTGGAATAATTCAATTAAAAAAAAAAATTGTTACTGTTAGGGTTATTTCAAAATTCCTAAAGAAAATTCTTGAAAGGTATCCCAATTGAATTATAAAGGGAGACCGAGCAGTCACAAACATTGTTCATCTAAGCTTACACCGACTATAAATTTTCTCCTGAAGTTAACTAATTTACCCTACAATTTTAACTGCCTAGTGCCACCCTGTCCCTGTCTAAAGCCAAATCTTTTCCATGTTTTTACAAGGAATTTAAAAGTAACTTCAAACAAATTAAATAATAAGAAAAAGAAACATTAGCATTAAGGTAATACTGCAGTTACTATACTTTCATAAGCTTTACTTTACAAAATTTGCTGATTTTAGGTATAAGAAATACCACAATTTAATTCACTTCATAAATCATTTGTGAAGTAATTACTAAAAGAGAGTGCATAATTCTTAATAAATTTGCTATTAAGAATTAATTATCTCAGCATGCAATGACAAGTTATTACAATTCAAATTTTAATGTCAGGGTTATATGCAAGTTACTGTCAGGCACCCGGTAAATACAACTCGCAGCATTGTTTTCTTTTTCATTGTATACAAATATTATTAACACCTATTTCACTTGTTTAAATTTTTGTTAAACTATCATCATGGTATATTCAATGACTTTTATTAAGCCTGGCTGTCTTAGCAAAGTATAAATACATTGCTTTAAAGCTAAAACTGTTCATGGGTTGCCATTAAGCCAACTTAAATTAAAATATTTTTTTTAGTGTTTTACATTGAAGATTAACAGCTATTTTATAGTTCTATGTAAAAAGATGTTCAAGAACAAATATTAAAAGTATTTGACACATTGAAAGATGAACAGCACTTAAATCAGAGAACCTTTAATTGATATTGCACATTTCATCAGGATAATAATAGTTTAATTAGGTGAATACAATCATTTCAGTAACTTATTGATAGAAAACTGAGGTAGGCCTACAGTTGTTGAAACAAATTTGTTGTAAGTGAATGATTTACACTCCCTATAAAATAATAGTTCATCAATACAGGGAGTTGCCAGTAGAAAATAGCCACTCCCTCATTTATATCATTATGATATATTTAAGATTATGAAGAAATAAGTGTAACTTTGTTTCCATATGGCTCCAAACTTTACCGGTCAAGATGCCAAATAAGTGTCAATGGGGACAGTGTGTTTTTTGCTAACAAGATGATATAGGCGTTTATATTAATACTTTTTTCTATATTATTATGACATCAACCTCAGCTTAGATATTTCTCAATTTATCTTATTTTTAACGGTAGGCCTATCAAATCTGCTTGATATTGTAGTTCAACTTCAAAACAATTGATTCAATAAAACAACCCCAATGCAAATCAGCTGTTAAGCTTAGCCTAAACTTAATGCTATACATGTTTTAATTTTGATTTCATTTACAATTTCACAAATATCTTTATACCTCTAAATATATCAGCCCATTATTTGTTTTAATTTCTAGATTTAAACAACCTGTAAAATTTACCAAGGTAGTACATTTTGATTTTGGATGATACGTTATAATGTTGTGTACATTATTTCAAACTCAATCCAATGGGTCATAGGCATACAATATGTGATTTAGGGACCGCCAATAGGTGTGTGTTTGCAAAGGCGTTTTTATTTGAAATAAAGCTGACGGTATGTAATTTCATTAATTATATACTGTACAATAATAAAAAGTATTCAAATTTGTTGCCTGCATTGAAAATTACAACAAACTTATATTTTTTTTAAATGGTTGATGGCCACTGTTATTAAAACAAAACGTTAAGTATTACTTGGCGTGAAATGAATTAGGGGTAAGACGTAAAAGCCACAACATACATAGTGCATTTGTTGTACATGATATTTTTTTAATGAATGAATTTTAGTTTAAATTATGATATTGGCAATCATGTCTTTTTTTTTGCAGAAAAAGGCCAGGCTTGAAAAATTGTTTGTGTGGACTAACCCATCTTGTTTTAACAATGTGCATCGGTAGGTAGGCAACATTTTTTTGTAAAGGATGGCCTAATCTCTGCAAGAAATGTATTATGAGATCTTCACATACATTCCGTATTTGACTGAATATAATTACTGAAATTATAATGCCTATGTAATGAACATGTGTGTAATGTATGTATCTACATGCTAAATCATAAACAGGGTTTTGCCTGTAGACTTTGAGTTTTAATAACATTCTATGAAGATCATTTCAGGTACTGAAACTAGTATAAAAACAGATTGATTTTCACAGACATGATAATTTTTCTGCAGATGTTCACTATGTTTAAAGAAATTTGATTCTATCTTCATTTGGTAATTCTTTGTGAAGGCGGATTAACTTATTGAAGATATATGTACTTTTAATTTACTCATGTGCATAATTATACATTTCTAACAGCTTTTATTCAACACAAACAAGCATAGGCTTTTCATGTAGAGCTCTACATTCACACTTTATATATCACTAGTTTATACTATTTTGCAATATTACAATTGTATAACAGCCTGACAGGTAACTAAAGCAGTACTTCATACTTGTGGTTAACTGTGATGGATAATTTATGTAAGACAGCTAAAGGTTTGAATCAGACATCTAAAAAAACATTCAGTAGACATCTGAAGTAGATAAGAGTGTCATTTTTTGGGGTTTAAAAAGTGTTAGGTAGACATTTGAGGTAGATGCACACAAGAGTAGCAAATATTTGTCAGATTTTACAAAATAATGTCAGGTATACATCTAAAGTAGATGTACATGTGTAAGAATGACAAATAGTTGTCAGGTTTAACAACAAAATGTCAGGAAGACATCTAAAGTAGGTGTATATATATAATAGTTACAAATACTTGTCAGGTTTGACCACCATATATGTCAGTATGTTAAAAGAAATATACTGGGCATAATTCAATTTGTATCTCTTAACCTCATTAGTAGTTTAAAGGTATATGGTTGTGTTAGGCAAAAGTAACTAAATTGTTTTAAAATATAAACCATCATAGTGGCACAACATTTCATCAAAATCGGTTTAACATTGGTAAAATCTCAGGCCTCAATTTGCATACTTTATGCAAATTTTGTGATAAAGAATTACTACAGGCCAGGACGACCTTGGCGTTGTCTTTAGTAAATCCTTTGTTACTTAAACGTCTAAATATCAAGAGATGGATCTTTTTTTTGCAACAGAAAGTAGGATAAATAATAGGTCGAATATATTTGCCTCCCACTCTGATTGAAATGTGAAAGGCTTTAATGGTTTTAAGATTGAGCGCACAGTCGTAAGATACGAGAGAAAAAAATCATAAAGCAAAATAAAATTTATAAAGTAACTCATAAATAAAAAGAAAATGCCTGTATTAATTTCGGGCTCACTATCAAACTATGCTAGGCTAGTCGTAGGCCTAGTAGTGTTAGGCATAGACATAGTTATTCGTCATACACCCCTCCCTACTGATCTGTTTTGTTCTTGTTGGCTGACGTTCACTGATTGTTGTTGTTCCTGATTTACGGCTTGACGGACGCAAAACGAATGTCTCAGTGATAACATACATGTACAAATTTGTGACATGTAACTAGCATAGGTCTATGGCCTTGTTGCATAACTTAATATCCTGAACAGACGTATCCAGATACGGCCTGTAGCTAATTAAGCAGCTAAAGTTAGAAACCTTTATTTTAAGCATTAAATCAATAATTATAGTAAAATAACCGACGTCAATGAGGTTTTACTGCGACTGATGACTGATTTTTATAAGAGCCGTAACATTAACGTCCGTGCGAGAAAAAAGAAATCACAATCACCATATTGTATAAATTATTGGTCACAGTACTATTTTGCGCACTAATTTCTGTGTTTCAAAGTGTTTCGTTGAGTTTATTCATTAGATAAGCCAAAATAAAACATTTTACGTGTATTTAGTAATCGATCCAAGTAATTTTTGAGTAGAACTTGTAACATACGCATTGTATCTTCCCGCAATGCGCGTACTAGTCTCGAACAAATACACTTTAAATTGAGTTAAAACATAAAAGGCATTAAATTAACATTTGTATCCAGGAAAATAATGCAAATTAAAATCAAGGAGTATACAAATTTAGACTCGTATACCAATTTTTACGAATCATTTATTCATTTAGATGTGTCCCGTGCTTTTCAAAGCTTGTATAAAAAAGCACGCTGGAATAAAAATGGTTACAATAAACGCATCACGTTTTCCCCACACTGTATGTATAGAAAGTTTCGTCTGTCGGCCTACGGCCTATACGTAGTATAAGGCGAATGACGTCACGCTCTCTGGTAAAAATTATTGCTAGAAATATGTCATAAACGTTATTCTTTCAAAGTTTTGGATTCGTGGTCTTTTACAGTGAAGTTCCTGCGTAAGACTGATTTTTCACGCTAAGCCATGTTACTCGTGCGCGAATATACATAAGCTAAAGAAAGAGCAACAACAGCAAGAAAATTTCACGGGCTTTTTTCACGGGCGTATATAAAGCGCAGGAAATGGATTGCACTGTTTGAACGTTGCAATTCCAATACGTGTAACGTCATATGCCTACGCACGCACCACAAGGGTAAGATATTTAAAATATTGTGCATGCTAATTTAGAGGCGTAATATATTTTAATTGTGCACGCACATGTACATGCGCCGGCATTACATGTATTGTTTCAGTGCGTTTCACGATTTCAAAAAAATGAGAACAAATTTTGTTTCTTTTTCTTTCAAATTTTGACCATTTATCGTTGTTATTTCTTTCCAACTTTTACAACTGCAACTGGAACAAACTGTTTATTTTTCAGTGAAAAAGGAGTTCATTTTGATATCAAAAATAAAGGCTCCCAGAAAGAAGACGTGGTAAATCCCATTGATTTTTGATAAGTGTGTGGCGCAAGTTTTCAATAAACATGGAAACATACCCAAATCGGTAAAATTAAGAAATAAACTGCAATTGCTAGCCCATTGTTGGCTAAGCCGAGCCCATTATTCTTCAAATTATTTGAGCAAGCCGTTTATTACCAACAATGGACAAGCAAGACAGTCTGGGAGCAGCCTGAAAAACTAGGTAATTTGAAATACCCCAAAATGGGTACTTTTATGTATAACATCTTCGCATGAGCATACACATTTGACTAGCCCACACTAAACATATGGGTTTCTCATTTTCCGCTCCGGATTTTCCGAAATTTCAATGGATATCCTGCAATTTTGAAGACGGATAGTAAATAGATATTAAAAACTTTTTGCTGATGCTTTTTGAAATTCATTGTCGCTTTTTGAGAAAATGAACAAAACAGACTGCCCATAATCTGTTTTATTGATTTTTCTTAAAAAGGCGACCGTAAATTTTAAAAAGCAGCGGCAATTTTTTGAATATCTTTTTACAATCCGTCTCCAACATTTTAGGAAATTTATTAAAATTTTGGACTAGTAAAATGTGTAGGCTCATGCGATGACGTAATACATCAAAGTACCCAATTTTTCGGGTATTTCAAAGTACCCAGTTTTTCGGGTTGCTCCCGAATTGCAAGAGTAGCTTGTTTCTATTCCATCGCCATAAAATGAAAATATTTTGCAATTATTTGGTAAAAAATGACAAAAACTTGACAAAAGTAAAATATCATTTTTGATGAAATTTATACATTCACATACAGCATATGGGCAAGCTGTTTAATTTGTTTATTCATAAGCAAATATCAACCAATCACAAATTACTTGTGGTTTCTGTCTGTATGATTTCTGACCAACGACCAAGAATGACATTTGTTTTCCCAAAAAGAAGGATATCAGCTTGCTTCTGTTAGCGTTTATTCACTCACAAAACAATGTTTGAGATAATTTACAATAAGATATCGACTTACAAATTCCAGGACTACGTTTTAGATGGCAATAGCGATAGTATATCTGCGAAATACAAAAATAGCGCCAACTGTTTTTTTAAGTTCTTGAAACAGAACTGAGGGCAAGACGCCTATGCTTAATCGTAACTCAGTAACGCATTGTACTACTAGTACTAGCTTCGAACCTAGCGGCTCTCTTAAGATCCATTTAATTTAAATCCGATATACCCAACAAAATACCGTAAGTTATAGCAGTTGCAGAAAGAAGAGGTTTGTATTCCAAATAAAAACCTAAGTTAGAACATTTTCCGCCTATTGACACCGGTACAGCGGTGTTTAAGTTAAGACTTTACAGTTACAGACTTAACGCTAGGCCTAACGTTAGTTGTTGTTGTTACTTGCACAGTGTTAGTGTATGTATCGGATCGTACACTCGATATCTCTGTATGTACACTGTGTGCTGATAATGCTAGTGGCTAACTAACAGAGACTATTCACCATAACGTTAGTGTAAACTGGGCGTGGAAAAATGTTTGTCTAAATTTTATTTTTCCGGTGGTTCTGTATTGACTTGATTCAGACTGATATTGTTAAATACAGATGCACTCGGTGTATTAGCTTACACTTTGATAAAAGTTGCGAACATTTTACCATACCTGCATGGTATATTAGGTTGATAAGATACACATTTATGTAAATTAACGGTTTGAATATTCAGTAGTGTTGAAAAATTTCAATTTGCATATGCAATTAGCCTGTTCGTTGAGTGATAACCGAGCCGCTTGCATGTGCAAATGAGCCTTGTCAGCCAATTAGAAAACGTAAAAAAAAAATCGGGCCGTATGGTAATAGAAATAAAGACTTGGGTATGTGGACGCGTACTAATCACTCTCCTAGCGCGATTCCCGAGTCGCATACGAAAATTCCTCTTTTTGAATATCTCCCGAATCTTAATTACATTTTTTACTCAATTTACATTTCGCTGGAGGCTCCCTCCGTTCTTTATAAGCCACGGTATTTATTGATTTTTTTTCCGATGAGATACAAACGATAAATTCCTCAGACATCCAAAGCACAGCAATGCGAAAACCAAACAAATGTCTACGATGACGTCATGATCCAAAAGCACCTCAGTATTATTTTTAAAGCACGAACCGGGTGATATCATTAATAGATGGAGATTCATGTCTTAAAATGAGGGGCCGGGTGGAAAATTGGTTTCATAAAATTCATACATTCAATTCGGATGGAAGAGGAATCACATGTACAAAAATTAAAGACATTATAGTAAGCATTCGAGGAAGATATTTGCTTCTATATTTCAGGGAGTTAAGAAGGAATTTGAACCAACATCTTGTACTATTATATTTTCAATTTTCGTTGCTATCTGGATATTCGTGCAGACAGGGAAAGTAGTAGTCACTTTTGAAATGCATACTATCTTATAATCATCAATGGACACAACTCAAATGGAGGATATAACGAACTCCTTTTGCGAACATGTTCCATTATTAATAACCTGGCATTAAATAATGTTTTCTAATCTTAAAAGTTTCTTAGATGTTGACCATTGATTTTCGCTGACTGGCAAACTTCAGTTAAAGGGAAACAAGTATTTTTTAATTTTTTCATAAAAAAATATCCTAATTTACTGTAAATGATTATTAGATCAATTTCTCATCCAAATTTTCGCAGACTGGCTGAGGCGACACTAGTATTCATAAAAATATCCGTTTACTGTAATGATAAAGTTTCCCCTCCAACTTGGCAAAACCGCTTTTTTTTTTTCTGCAGGACAGAATTGCCATTACAGATTTTTTTTAGCTAATCATAAACAAAAATGACAATGACGTAATTGAATATGAATATTTATATTCAACATTAGTCCTATAACATAGGACTGTATACTATAGCCTGTATAGTATGTAATGTCTGAATGGAGTACATAGTGGTGATAGTGGGTGAGATGTTATGTCATTATTAGGCCTAGGCTTATGCTATTATGCCTACGTTGACTTATTTTACTTGTTACTTGTTGGTTTTATGAAACTTTTTATTCTAAATTGATGATTAGTTCAAATAAAATCATAGTGTGGCATAAAGTGCGGCAGAGTCGTAGTCAAAATTCTAAGCACTTTTTTTGAAACTTACTACGACCACGCACTCCGTCCAAAAAGAAAAATCAGGACTTTTTGGATATTTCAATAATGTGTCTTTATACATGTATAATTAACTATATTTACAAGTTCATCACGCATATCTTGTTTCATGTATTCTTGAAACTATATAGGCTCTACAACTTTTGAAAATAAATAATAAATTTCAAAAAAGAATTGAATCAAAGAAATTTAAGTCACTACGACTACGCACTCCGTCCAAAAAGGAAAATCGGGATTTGGAGGAAAATGTTCAAAAAGGATAAAACTCACCTACAACTTAAATAAAAGTATATTTGGGCATGAACTCGTACTAGGCCTAGGCATACCTGCAACTAGTGCGAATTATCTCACGCATATACAGCATCTTGAAGATCTACGTATACAACATGAGAGCTATCGCTATACAACTTTGATTTTTTGAAGTGATTATTCGCAGGGGAGCCCTGCGAATATCCACACAGTATCTCAAGCCAGCACTGCGAATAAGGTTAGGGTTGCGGTTAGGTTTTTGGTTAGGATATATGTTATCACTGCCCTGCGAATAAGCCCCACCTTGATTTTTACACACTAACTAAAAACTCCGTACCTACAACACATGTCAAGGAAAAGTGTTAATGCAAGGGAAAGTCGCTTAACTACTACTTTATAAATTATGTCTTAATTTTCATACAAGGAGCGAGTGCTAGAACTTCACTCAGAACAACACTTACCGAGATATTGTTAACTACTTCCTCGATATTCAAAGGAGGATTCGCTTCGTAGCACGTTTTAAATTGTGCCATATCTGTAGTGTCAGGTTTTTTCCATTGTTTTCCGGCAAAGTAATGTTATTCACTCGCGGTCATGGAATTTCTAAGTCTTAAATTGTTTTGTCAGACGATATGTCATAAGTTGTATATGAATATTAATATTTAATTACGTTTTCGTCATTCTTGTATATGATTGGCTGAAAAAATCTGTAAAGGCAATTCTGGTCTGCAGAAAAAAAGCGCAGCCCGTACACGGTTATGTCGTCTCCGACCTCGAGAATGAACTAAAACCCGTAAAAAAAAAAGACTTTCTCAGTGAGCGTGACGTCATTCGCCCTATACTACGTATAGGCCGAGAAACGAAACTTCCTATATAT
>JAIGNY010002079.1:1820000-1822500 GCA_020152595.1 Chiridota heheva | reverse complement strand
CGCCCGTGGTGGAAATTTCCGCAGCACGTCTAACGTTAGCCCTGGCCTACCTCGAAATTTGTTAGGACCAGCGGTGCGGTATGTTGGAGATTTGGCAAAAATCTATTCAGATTCTTCATACGTACGCCAATATATACTGAGTATAAATATACTGAGTATAAACAGACCTATTCTATGGTGAAATCATGCCAACGTCTGAAAGTTATGCCAATCTAATCTTAAATTTTCTCGCAGAACTGGAACAAAGCAAGTGGAAGTCCCTGGTGACAAAATGCATAATTCAACGTTAATTCTGTAATTTATGACTTTTGTTCTTAATGATAATGGTTTCTGTCCTCCAAAAAAATAGAAAATCTTTAAACAAAACTTGGCTGGTTTTCATGTCTGCACAACGCGATTTAAAATAAACGGAAATGTTAAAACAGCAATTTTCAGTGGAATGAAAAATATTTTTAAAAATCGCTCTCTTTCGTATCTCGTCGTTTTCTGCGCCCGGCCCAGCCGGCACGCTATCACTCAGTCACTCGGTTTGTCATGCATGCACTGTCCACCAGTCGCATAGTTGACCATGCTGGAACAAGAATAGCGTCCATAAACGCATTACAAATTGTTGTACAGAAGTTCCGTCTCTCGGCTTTTGGCCTATACGTAGTATAGGGCGAATGACGTCACGCTCTCTGCTTTCATCTACCTCGGTTGCTACCTTCTCACAATCGTGTGCGCCGAAGTGAATGTACCTAATTATTTCAAATTCTATCGAATATCAGCCATGCCAGCGTAGCGTAAATGTTGAACGCGGGCGTAAAAAAAAAAAAAATTGTGCGTCTAAAACAAGTGCACACATCCATTGACTGTACTGATTGAAGATAGTTTTAATAATCATGACATATTGGACATATTCAAGACATCTAATTAATGAAATAAATGACATGTATACACGTCTTATAAGGAAGGCTTTGATCTGTTGATCGTTTTTTCTTTCTATTATTATTATTATTATTATTATTATTATTATTATTGTTATTATTCAAATTGTAGCCTTATACATATATAGATAGATACAGACAGAAAACTATTCTAAATTGTCCCGATTTATTTTTTGTCGGACAAATTTGTCTAACACCCCATGCGCTCGAAGTTTAGTTATACCCCTACGTACACGATTGAGCAGAGGTCATAATTAATCCAGAAGAGAACTACAACTTACGAATTGCAGGTATTTATATCACTTTAAATGGAACTAAGGCTCCTTTTTCCTGTTTCAGATCCTTATTAAAAATGTTAAATAAAGAAAGTGCCAGTGCTAGATTTTCTACCCTCATTGGTCTGATTTCCTTCCACCTCCCCTGGGTATAGCTGAAAGCGCAATTTCTCCTCCCTACCGCCACTAAAATTGATTCAATTTCAATCTGCCTGAATATTGCTGATGGCCCTTTTCTTTTAATATTAAATTTGCAATCACGAAAGTTAGAAAATTCGAATATAATTTCTTTGGACGAAGCCAGGCCCGTATACATCGAGACACGAAAAATGCTCCAAAAAAGTCGATCCGGCGAGATCAAACTACATTGTTAACCAGTGCTTATGCTACAACCAGAATGTTCCAAATCTGTCTTTGTGCCAACTTATTTATGTACAAATTGTAAAAACTAAATATGAGAGGAATTTGAGTTCCTTCAAATTCAATTCACCACGCAGAACTTCATTATTGAGAGCCGTAAATAACTGCCCTAAATAAAAAATAATAATAACGGAAATGACCAATGTATTGTCCTCGCTTCAAACGCCACTGAATTTATAAACGGGTGAGTGGATTCATAACAGAATTCGGTAGATGGTCTCCCCTCCTTCTTCCCTTTCCCTCTCCTATCCTCCCTCCCCTCCTCTCCTCCCGGAATCGATGAGCCCCTTGACTATTTCCATACTGTCCATTAGTTTGGTTGTGATTTATCTATCAATACGCTCAATGAAATGCTAGGTGTCCTGTTTCCTCTTGTTTTAAATCCCGTCTGTCTTTTGTTAGTTTCGCTAATTGAAATGTTTGCGTCAAACTGATATCTTTGAACATGCGCTATTGATCGCCCATCGGGCGGAAGGTCATAAATCACAAAAAAGAGAAGGGGGTTTTCTTTTTAAAACATTTTTTGTATGTTGGCTTCTCGGGCCTGTAAGTACAGTAATTACAGTGTAACCGGTGACGTAAATAGACGAGGTAGTCGCGATTTTAGGACCGTGGCGATTTCCGCGTTAAAACAGTATTGTTACACTGTTTTGCATGTAATGCGTAGCATGTAGGGCATACAGAGGGATATGTTATCTCACTAAGAAAGCAGTGGCGTAAGTAAGACAGGGGAGGGGGGGGGGGCATGGGGTTAGCTGCCCCCGGCCCGCGCGCTATTAAGGAGTTCGTAAAAAATATATACCTATATACCATATAGCCCGCAGGGCCCCTCTCGCCCTAGACACCTAGTGAGATAAAAACATAACTTAGTAGGCACTA
>JAIGNY010002079.1:1792500-1812500 GCA_020152595.1 Chiridota heheva | reverse complement strand
CGTCTTTGAAGCTACGACCATTAAACGATGTGGGTTTATAATTGATATGGTTTATCTATTCCCTCGCAACTGATGTTTTTCTAAATTTGCTTTAGATTCAAGAGGAATTGCTTGTGTTTACATGATTATCATACATGAATATGATAATATTCTTTGAAACCAAGAAAGCTTCTTAATGCTGCTTACGAACAAATACAATTATTTTGTAAGAATGTTTCTCAACTTGCTGGGCCAATACTCAATTTATGTCAGCGTTGTTCTCATGAAGATATTAGACTACTATTTGCAAAAATTAGCAAAGACTGCAGGCCATTGTCAGCTTTCTTTCCAGTTGGATCTAATTCAATACTATGAAAAGGAAGATCTTAACAAAAGCTTAACTTGATCTTTTTTTAAACCAAGTATAAGGAATTATCTAGCACTGGGTAGTTGTTTCACAACAATATCATAATTTAATTCTGATCATGTGCGACTCATCTACATCTAATTGAAAGTGCAGCAAAATGTGCAATTTACAACAGTGCTATAATGATAAAGCGTATTGATATACAGGAGAAACCTTTTTAGTACGTGAAAGCGTAGAACGATAAAGTTTGAAAGTGCCAGACAACCTAATAAGCTACAAAATAGTACAATAATAGAAAATAGAAAATCTAACGATCAAATAATCAGATAAGTAAAGTACAGAAATATTAGTAATGCCCCAAATGAAAGAGTATCATGATCAACATTTTTAAAGCTCATGGTAATATCTACTTGGGGAGCTATAGTATTGCGCGATATTCCTCGATAATTTGTCAAAAGGAGGATCAAAACAAGAAATTGTTTTGAATTATAGCTAACTCTGAAGCATGGAGTCTTTACAACTCCATGCTATGGATAATGATGTCACAGCTTTATAAACTGATAAGGTATAGTTTCGATTATGTGCAAGTTATCTACGTCGAAATCAAAGTGCAGCAAAAAATAAACCCCCAACATGATTACAATTCGTTACAAAAATGTACAACAGTACTACTGTGATACACGCGTATTAATTTACTCCGCAGGAGAAACTTTTCAATGCCTTAAATTGCAATAATTTAAAGTATGAAGTGTCTCCGAAAATTTCACATAATTAGTTACAAAATAGTATGATAACAGAAATTAAAATACACCAACTAAAACATTATCAAAAAGAATAAATACAAGCCTTCCAAGATTTTTTTAAGAATAAAGATTTCGTATAAGTTTTACAGTAATATTATGCAACAGGTGAACTCACGGTTAAATGTTTACACATTTTGTGTGGTCACCTAAATTGTCCTCTTTTTTTAATAAATGACGTAAATACAATAAAGAAAAAATATGAACGATTTATACTACATTACCGTTCGTAATAAAGCCATCCTCAAACGAACATACATCTCCAAAATACTCCGTGCTTAACACATGTGGCAAGACGTAACATCAAGTTGTCTGATTCATTAGCTTTAAAACTCTTCCAAACTGTGGTTATTTGGTACAGTCTACGAAGTCCTCTTTTTAATATCCTCTGATAGTTTCCAAGTGATAAAATTCAATAATGTAGTATTATTGACTTCATACTCCATTCCCTTTGTTTCTCAGATCAATATTTGCCAGTATAGTTGTGATAATTGGAACATTATGAAGAAACCACAAAAGAATGTACATATCTGTTCAAGAATCGATAACCATAGAAGTGGGATTCGGCGACCTATACCAGGAAAATGTCAGAAACATAATTTGAAGATTTAATTTCTGTGTGTTGTATTTACGGTAAGCAAATGGTTTTTAAAGTTTAATTACTCTGGCGTCTAATTGGTCTTTTATGCGTTTTATTATATTTCCTCACAAAATTAACCAATTTAAAAGGACTTTGTATCTAAAGGTTGTGGAAGTAGATTTAGCGGAAATAGTCTAGATTGTCTGATTGTAAAGCAAAGATTACGTCTTCAATGTTATGATCCAGTTTCATTCTCAACATTGCATGTATGCTCTGTGTAAGGGTATTGAAATATATGAAATTAAAGTGTTCTGGAAGTGAATTTACTTTTCATGAAATTGATCAGAGAGTGAATTTTGAGAATGCGTTGCGCTGCTTTTACCCTTCCATACGCTATGCTTTCTCAATCAAATCAATTTTTGACAAATTTCCTTCATTTTAAGAAAATTTGCTTCATTTTAAGAAAATTTTCTTCAATTTCGGAAGAAACAAAATAATTCTGAGAAATGATGCAAATTGTACAAAAAATGTCTGTAATTTTCGAGCAGTTTCCTGCATTCTTTACAAACATCAATTTCAACAAATTTCGTTTCAATTTGATTAAATTTTCTTTTATTTTTATTTTGCAATTTCTTAATTTTACCCCCAAATTGGCAAGAAAGCATACAACCGGGAAGGTGAAATCTTAAAAGTTTTCTCCCTGCCCACAATCCGCTTCCTACAACGCCTCTGGCGTACACTGATATGTCCTACAACTTCTTTGTGACTATTTCACTTTAACCGTTAAGCACGCTAGTTTGTAAAAGTAGAAACTAAGAAAAAACTACACCAATTTATTCAACTGTTACATCGCGCAAGACGAGAAATTAATTCAATTGAACTGGTCCGTTGGATGTTAAAAAATAACTTCAGTGGTCAAGGAAGTTTCATTTATAGAATAGACTAAAATCCGATAAATTGTGATATCACATACTCAAATAAAGTATTTATGTATTATTATATATTTTTCTGGGATTGTGTGGCTTAAGAACCATTAAACTCTATGTCAGGAAATTATAGGTAATTATAATTTTCTGAAAGACATTTCAAGAAAGAAGTTAAATTAGTACAAAATTGGAATGCATAGAGGTTGTTATGAAAGTGATGGCGAGGGCGCTAACATTCTATTGTATACTTTCCACACCAGTCATTTCAAGACAAATGAAAGAGAATGGTAATATTTCCTTAATGGAATAAGGTATGTTAATATTGTCTTCACCATTTTGTTTCTTTTATTGTCGTCTTTCATATTATCTAAATTTCTTGACCATCAAACTATTTTTTCCTTTTTTTTTTTTTCTAAGCTGCTCCTACCTTCCCTAGCGCTTTAGTTATTCGTAGCTTACCGCGGGTCAGAGCGTTTGAATGGGCTATACATATTTACCTGAAATGAAATTATAACATTTTTCTCTTCCAGCATGCATTGCCTTTGGTAAAATGTGAAAAGACTACAACATATTCTATCAAATGTTATAAGGGGCAATACAAAGAATTGATTAAAGTGTAAAATATTTCTTAAATATTTTAAATTGTGTTATATAAACATTCATTATCCTATTATCTAGTTCTCATTTCTCCAGCTTCAGGCTTTCAAAGTCTCATTTAATCTTTATTCATAGACATATGTTTTATGAAAGATGATACAAATTTGAAGGCTAAAAGATAGAGAGATAGAACTATCGTTGCTGAAAATGAATCGCCCACTTACCTGATTAATCCAAGTTTCTAACGTTTCCACTTTTCATTTGGTAAAAGCAGAATGACTATGCAGATTTTTCGCATTTACCTTAAAAGATTGTGCTTAAATTGTACAATTTTTGTTCCTCCTCGTTTGAAGTATTGTGTCCAGTGCTGGAATTTTGAGAAGGATATCAATTTCTTGGAAGGTGTTCAAAAGAGAGCAACAAAGCTGATTTGGGGACTGCGTTCTTTTCTTTAAAGGATTAATTCATACGCAATATATATATATATATATATATATATATATATATATATATATATATATATATATATATATATATATATATATATATATATATATATATATATATATATATATATATATATATATATATATATATATATATATATATATATATATATATATATATATAAATATATATATATATAAATATATATATATATATTATAATTTACCACATGAGGAAAGTTCGAGGAAAAGACTTCAAGTAATAAAAAAGGTTTGAATGCTTTCTTCACCATTTTGTTTCTTTAAAGTCCTTTTCATAAATATATATACATATCTTATATACATATATATATATATATATATATATATATATATATATATATATATATATATATATATATATATATATATATATATATATATATATATATATATATATATATATATATATATATATATATATATATATATGTATATATATATATATATATATATATATATATATATATATATATATATATATATATATATATATATATTAAATATATATATATATGTATATATTTTAAAAGAACTTTAAAAAACAAAATGGTGAGAAAGCATTCAATCTTTTTATTACTTGAAGTCTTTTCCTCGAACTTGACTCATGTGGTAAATTATAATTAGTACCCTTACTAGATCCTCTTTTACTACTTTCCTGACATATCTAATGATTTCTAAGACACAAAACCGCATGACAAAATATGATAGAATACATGAAAACTTTGAGAAACCTGAGGCTGTGACATCACAACCAGTCTAATATAATTTTAAACTTAAATATCTCCTTAACGGAAGCAGATTTTCGAATACTCTCTTCACCATTTTTTTTTTAGTCTTCTTTGGATTTGTTAAGCTGCAAATAAGCAGTATTTTCAGCCAGAGAGTTGTTAACAATTGGAAAGCTCTACCTGATTTTGTTGTGGATTCTTTCAATTTACAATGAGAAATGACTCTTATAATTACCACAAGGAGCTTAAATGGGTATGATATGGGCCGAAAGGCCGCAGTAGTTAAAAATTAGTGGATGTGGATGTCCTGGTAAATTCTGGTAAATCTTGTCAAAAGTTGTAAGGAAGAATACGAACAATTATATAAAGTGATTTTTAAAAATATACTTTCTATATTAGCCTATAATATTTAATTGATTATTGAGCTTTTTTTCCATCAACGTTGGAATGATGATAATCGTTTAAAGATAGTATCTTTACAGATGTCTTGGAGTTGACAAAACCTCCCTTCTCCCATATTTGTGCCATGAGTAGTACAACAAATAATACGTACACGCCCGTTTTTTGTCACATAAGTTTTATTGTACATGTACTACACATTCTCCCCCCGTCTTTTCCCCATCGTCTTCTTACCATCATATTCCTTCTAATCTCTCCTTTCTTATAAAGCAGTTATAGTTATTAGAAAGTGTTTTCAATTAAATGTTATATGCTCGCTCCCTCACTCCCCTCTTTGTACCTTAAAAAGAATATAAAATATTTCAACGTATTTGACACTGTGACTACCTCTGAATGATAGCATGCTATTACTCTTCCAAAGAGTATACAACGTTGCTCATTGTTAATTTAGGTTTAATATCCGGCCATACATACTTGATGACGATTATTCCACTGAAGAGCAGAGCCTCATTTATAACATTCATACTAATGCTGATGTTGTGAAATAACAATACCATTTAGTATCTGATGAATGTTTAATTTGGTTAATTTACAAATCCAGCAAACTAACTTACTTTAAGCTAAGTTTGCATTTAACATGCTCGTGTGCTATTAGATAAATGTAAAATACAAAGCAAACGTACTCCTCAACCAAACTGTACACTTATCGAAAATACGGACACGCATAAGAATACAAAATAAGAATCCAACCACGAAAAAGTTAGCGCAAGCATTTTGGGACGATGGAAAGCTATCAGTCGAAAACAGAGTCGTCACCGTTCAGATGTTGAAAGTAAAATTTGATATTTAGAAATCAGTTTGATTTTATTCTCTTTTATTAATACATTTCTTTTCGATTCTTTTCAAGAAGGATTTTTGATATCTGAAATTATCTGATCCACCAATCATCGAACAATTACTCCTTTTTTTAGTTATCATGATCTGCGTATAGTGCAAAAAGGTTGTTAAAGGTGTCACTCAATTATAGACCATTATACCCCAAACCAGAGTAAATCAACTCATCCTTAAACTTCACTGCAATCAGACGAATGCATTCCCATTCAAGGTTTCACTCTTTTCCCTTCATATCAGTATAACACCTTTGCTTTCATCAAATTATATTTCCAGCAGAAGACAGGGAAATGCGATTTGCCGTCCGTGTCTTAACTCGACGTCGACTATTTGAATACTGAAACTGTCGCAATTCTAAGAAGATGAGTAAATCACCTCAGGATATTCTCTCCTGGAAATTAGTTTGAAAGCTGAACAATTGTATTATTCAATTGCGAGTTAAATGCATAACAAACAGTTGATGTAGTGTTCCAGTTGAAATGGAATGATGGAACGTAGCAGGTGAATAAGTCATAAAGGGAGCTTCATTTCGTTTCTTATTCCGCAATTTAATAGTTTTCAATCTGGAATTCATATTTGTGAATAAGTGCTTTTCGTTTTATGTAAATTGCAAGGAAATGAAATTGATGTTGATGAATATTTGTAAATGAATCATTGCGGTATCAGTTCTTATCAAGTTGCGTTGTTACCCCTGTAAGAGGCGTAAAACATTTACATCGTAAAATGAACATGGCGAGGGTAAAGTGTATTTTTCACACAAACGCAAAATTAGTCGGAATCTACTTGCTGCAAACCATAAGCTACGGTAAGTTGAGTGTGACTGTTATATCACTTTATTTCTGTTAATTTTTAGTGCCTTTAATGGTTTCAACATTTTCTTTTATTTGCAGCAACAAATAAGTAAATTTCGTTTATAATTATCACTCTGCTATGACTTCTAGAGAACACAGATTCATTAAAAAAATGTGTTCTATGATTATTTATATTGATTGTTACAAACCAGTTATATCGATTATTACCAAGTTGTTGTAGCTTTACTGTTTGTGATGGTAGGCGGTTGTCAACATAGACTGATCAGGGAGCTGTCATTTCTAAATGTTAGATCCCTAGAAATGTTAGCTCCCTAGACTGATATAGTATTAACATGCCTGCACGACTCTTATAAATCTTATAATTGAATCTTGTCAATCACCCAGATTGACCCAATGTTGGCATATGTTGGTATACATTGGTACCATGTTGAGTTGGTATGCTAATGTTGGACCACTGCAGCTAGTCCAACGTACTGTAACCAAAAGTTGGCTATGTACGATGGCAACACTGTTGGATGTACATCGCACCTACGAGCACCCGACCAGCCCAGGCAACCGTAACGAAAGTTTGTTAAGATTATGTAAGATCTTTGTCAAGTTGATGGTCGTGTCGTTTGCACCTGGAGATTGAAGACCACCTAATGTCTGATTTGCAAATTTCAGCGGGCCGTCGGAGCTATTTGCAAGTCCAGCTGAAGATGCCATAATGGATACAAAAAAATTCATCATGATCTGAAGATTTGACGAACATGTTATTGTTTTGAGTTCCTTTTTTCTTATATTGTGTTTTGGATTTGACAGTTTTAAAATGTCTATCTTATCTGATCCGCATAAGTTCTAATAATCCCGTTAAATATAGCATATTCATCACTCAGGGTGTGGACGGGAGTTAAGTGCAGTAGTCTTATTTTAGACCAATTGATCACAAAGATTGAAGTTTAGACAAGACAAGCGTATAATGCAAGACTGATTTTACAAAGGTTGAACCACTTTTAGAAATATTCAGTGCCTCTTTATTGTTTAAAATTACCAAGACTTTCGTTACCTTTCAGTCGCAAGAACACTCATCAATGCATTAATCAATCACAATTTACGATGATTGTCAAAACCAATATTTGATCCTATCAGTATCACAGTTTAATACACTCGTGGTGCTTCTTCTAATCATGTTTTGCCAATGTCATTTTCAACCATGTGACGCTTAATACTTAATCAGATACGTAGATGCCGCTGCTTATATTTAAACGATTATAGTAATTTTTTAACTTTGCTTGTGATGGTAAACATTTGAAGGTATGTAGACGTTTAAAGGAAACAACAAATAAATTGTTTAAAACCATCAAAGTAGCAACACATATCATGAAAATCGGTTCTACAACTGATCATTGTACAGCGTTTTCCAATCTCTTGCATCAATATGTAGATTTTATATCTAAATTTGTTGTTCTATTGAAATCGTTAACGTTGCGTCGTAGCAGCCATATTGGTGTGTGACATCTATCAAAGCGTCCTATAGACGCATTGAATTATGCATTTCCGGTGTGCATAAGCACATAAATACAAGCACACCAACACAAGCATGTTGGGTTTTTTGCATTTTTTTACATCTCTTATGTGCTGATAATTATGGATTTATAAATCCGTATCAACCTGAACTAAAACTGAGGCAA
Source organism: Chiridota heheva (assembly GCA_020152595.1). Classification (NCBI taxonomy): domain Eukaryota; kingdom Metazoa; phylum Echinodermata; class Holothuroidea; order Apodida; family Chiridotidae; genus Chiridota; species Chiridota heheva. The sequence goes on along the minus strand of JAIGNY010002079.1, from coordinate 1,804,263 downwards.
GTAAAGAGGTATTAAGGTTACACATGCAACACTGCATAAATTGTTGGAAATTGGATAAAACAATCTAACCCAAAGAGTTTGAACTGTGCAAACTTGACTTAACTAATCTAAAGTAAACATAAAAGTTGTATGATTATATAATGATGATGGGCTGTATACATTTTACAATATTACTTATTATAATGTATTATAATCATAGTTTAAGTTTAAAAAAACCTCTGAAATCCGTTCTTCGAATAGTACTAAAGCTGCAGAAATTTCTTCGAGGATTAAAAGATTAATAAGCAATCAAATGAACAGAACTATTAACTGCTGAAAGATACATTAGTGAAAGTAAAGATTAACAATTCATAACCATAAACGCAGGGTTATCTAGTTTATCTGCTTTTGCTGTAAACGTGAATCAAAATTTCTTAACTTAGGCCTGTCTTCTACTATTTCAACGTTACCAAAACAAACATTTAGGTCATGCCCTTAGGAACCTAGTATCCAATTTTGCAGCTTATATACTGCTTGTCAAAAAAGATGCTTAAACATTAAACAGCTGTCGCGATGAGTTGTTCATTTGACCTGTCATTGCAGAATATGACAAAACTAAGATATAAATTCATCGCCTCTGGAAATGAAAGTGGTTAATATGAGCATCGTAAAATTTAAAAGATTTTGATAGTAATTTACGTCATATAGCCGAATATTGTACAATACTTTTAAATCCATGCCGATGCTTCCAATTGGAAAATCTTCATCTCATCAGGTTATCGGTTTTCTCGATCAAGCGGATGGAACATGCGCATTGATTACTGTGAAAACTCATTGTTATAACCTGCATACATCGAAAAACACTAATTTTAGCGTTTTTGGCAATTCAGTAATTATATTAATTTATTACATCATGGGTGTTAGTTAAGATTTTTGTAGATACTTTTAAACACATGTTTACACTTGGAATCTAGTGCCTAATTTAAGGAATCGTCACAACTAGTTCACTAAGATGGTACAGAGGGCGTCAAAAACACAGGGGAGGGAAAAGGGGACAATTGCATAGGAGCTCAGACAAAAACTATATGGAAACCACTATATGTTTTGCAATGGCGAAGATTGAAAGTCGCAAAGCTGTCAAAAACCTGACAAACCGTATATCGTAGTATGAAATGCAGTTTTCAAGGAAACTGAAAGAAATCTTTCGTAATTCTACCATTTTGGGGTTAAATTGGGATTTTCAATTATTAGTGGACAAGACTACACTAAAATAGGCCCTGCTGGAATTCAAAATCCTTCAGACGAACCATGCTATCAAAGTTGTTTATTCTGTGATTGCATGATAATAAGTTATGTACAAGTTTGGCCACAAGACCGTTTCAATACCGTTTCAACCGTTTACTCAAGAATAGTATAGGGAATGCTACATTATGGGTATTACTGTATGAAATGTGCCCCACTGTTTAAATGTTAGTCTAGTAATAATACAATGATCAAACTTATTTACATTTTTGGTTTATAAAGAAACAAGGTACTCGTTTCATCTAGACTTTTACCCCACAGTGTCAAATGCGACGCAATTAATTGTTTAGAAGCAAAACATTGACTGCATCTGCCACACTTACATGGTAACTTAGATCAAACTGGAAATGCATATTTCCAAAAGAAAATAACACTTGAAAAAGCTTCCGGCCGTTTGTGCCACTAAGTTTGTGATCTTCGCCCCCACTTTGCTTCTTCAAGTAAATTCTGTAAGACAAGGGATCTTGTTAATACTGCGAGTCCATATGTAGGTTTTTTATATTTACGTTTTATTATGTTTCTGGTATAAGGTAGGAACTAAGGGCGGTAACTTGATCAATTGATAGTCGCAGAAGTATCTGCTTTTTGCAATGTGGATTTTTGTTTTTCATAAATCATGAGAAAATTTAAAGCGAGAAAAAAAAATCATTCAGACTCTGTCTATATCTCCATGCGGTTAAAACCATTAAAACCAAACCAACAAAGTAGGTTAGGCTATGAAATAGAGTAAAATTATATTTCCTGTTATGTAGATATGACATACTATTTAAATGGCTGATTACAAATATACAAATTGATATTTGTCAGAAATTTACTTACAACTGTGCTACCAACACTAATTAAGCAATTATCATTTTTACTGATTTTAGTCATGCAATCCTTTCAAGTAAGTTTTACATCGCTATTTCACATGCAATTATTAAAACCATCAAATAACATTCAAATGACTGAATCTTAGACAAAAAATTCCATTTCATAAATCCCAACAGTTATAAAAAAAAGAGTGGAATTGATTTAGGTTGGGTCCTACTCTTCAAAGATTCAGTCGCCGCAGTTTGGATTGATAAGTCTATGTCTGGTTGATAAGTCTATGTCTGGTTGATAAGTCTATGTCTGGGTTGAAAAGTCTATGTCTGGGTTGAAAAGTCTATGTCTGGGTTGAAAAGTCTATGTCTGGTTTGATAAGTCTATGTCTGGTTTGATAAGTCTATGTTTGGGTTAATAAGTCGTGGTCTGGGCTAATAAGTCTATGTTTGGGTTGATAAGTCTATGTCTGGGTTGATAAGTATATGTCTGGGTTGATACATCTATGTCTGGGTTCATAAATCTATGTATGGGTTGAAAAGTCTATGTCTGGGTTGATAAATCTATGTTTGGGTTGTTAAGTCTATTTATGGATTGATAAGTCTATGTCTGTGTTGATAAGTCTATGTCTGTTTGATAAGTCTATGTCTGGTTGATAAGTCTATGTCTGGGTTGAAAAGTCTATGTCTGGGTTGAAAAGTCTATGTCTGGGTTGATAAGTCTATGTCTGGTTTGATAAGTTTATGTTTGGGTTGATAAGTCGTGGTCTGGGCTAATAAGTCTATGTTTGGGTTGATAAGTCTATGTCTGGGTTGATAAGTCTATTTCTGGTTTGATACATCTATGTCTGGGTTCATAAATTTATGAATGGGTTGAAAAGTCTATGTCTGGGTTGATAAATCTATGTTTGGGTTGTTAAGTCTATTTATGGATTGATTAGTCTATGTCTGTGTTGATAAGTTTATATATGGGTTGATATGTCTATGTCTGGGTTGATAAATCTATGTCTGGATTGATAAGTCTATGTATGGGTTGATAAGTCTATGGCTGGCTTGATAAGTTTATGTTTGGGTTGATAAGTCAATGTCAGGGTTGATGCGTCTATGTCTGGGTTGATAAGTCTAACTCTGGGTTCACAAGTCTATGTCTGGGTTGGAAAGTTTATGTCTGGGGTGAAAAGTCTATGTTTGGTTTGATAAGCTTATGTCTGGATAGATATCAATCAGAAAATAGTATACAATGATCACATAAGAAAAGCGTATGCTTCAAATGTATTTTGTAATGAATACTTAGAAATGTACTACTCTCAGACTCTAGTTAATACAATTTAACGATTTATGAATAACGATAAAAGTTTAAGATACGTTGTGTTACTAAACTAAACTTTGTCAATGCCAGTAGCCTGCATAAAAAGAATCAAAGGGAATTACATCCGACGATAACATTGTATAGCATAATGTGTCAAAACTTTCTTTAAGTCAGAGAATTGTCAGTCCGGAAGCGTGCCTATTAATAGGAACATGTATAGCACACAAGAATATTGAAGTCACGCAGCCCTATTGTTCAGATGTTGCGATAAAATGGCAAAGTTTCTCATTTATGTACTTTAGATATAAAAAATCATTGTTTTGAAAAACATTTGAATTTTCAAAATGGCTGTTTATCGCCTAAAAGTCTAGCTTTATTGTCTATTATTTCTAATATTTCAAAAACGGCGTGGTGAACATATCAAATGGGAGCGGAAAAGTTTTAGCCATGACAGTAATGAAGGTAAGTTTGAAGTTTCCCCTAGCAAAATATTTTTCCCAGACGTATTTCAAATTTGAAAAATGTAACATTGCATAAGGCTTTAACTTTAGGATAGCAAAGGATCATGGGAAATATCATAAAATGGCGGCTTCTATGTTCCCATTAATAGGAACATTTATGTTTCCATTAATAGGCCTCTTGACGGGCTGATTGTACGAACATTGAAAATATTACCCAATTTTAACAACACTTTAACTTTAATTTGTAAATACTTTTTCGCGGAACAATTTCTTTGTTAAAAGGTTCTTAGATTACAAGAGTGAAAATATAATTTTTCCACCTCTTCGGACGGTGGAACCATACAAATGTAGGACAATAATTAAGGTGTAATAAATGTCTTGTTCTTGTTAGTCACGAGAGGCTAATAACTCCCTATGGGACCATTGTCTAATACTCAACAAGCGTCTGAATATTATAAAAGATTTTGATTACACGGAAATATTATTACAAGCTTTTATACGCTGTAAAACAATCAATTGACCAATATTAAATATGATGATATTTGGTGATTATAAAATAGTATCATTATATATATAAAAATACAAAAATATTCGGTAATTATTTTGATACACTTTGTGTTTATTTCATTAAGATTGCTTTTGATGTATTGTGCTTCTATATTATAAGCTAAATATTCATTTCATGACACACTCAATACCGCTTTATTTCAATAAGGCTACTGATCATCATATGAGTTTGTTATTATGTACAATTATTTCTTCTTGCTTTTTGCTAAATGGTTCATGTCAACTGGACTTTAGTCACAGTATAAATATGCACTAATTCAGAGAAGTATTTAAAGGAATAAATGAAAAGGGTACCTGCAGATAAAGAAGGCCAGTAGCCAACTTTAATTATGGGCTGATGGGAGAGAAGGTGTAAGATATTGACTGGTGTTGGTAAAGTGCGGTTTATGGAGAGGAGAAAAAGTAACTTTTGATTGGTGTAAGAGTGAAGGTTGTGTAATGATGTCAGAAACTACCCAAAATAAATTAAATAGAATTTGACTAGAATATTCAGTTCTAATATGATCTTTGTTCTGTCAAGACTTAATGTCCTCTGGCTGCTAATATTTCATCTGATTGATAATTAATTTGTATGAATATTGTTCTGAACTCCTCTTGACGGCGTGAACTCTGGGAGAGGAGTTAAAATACTGGTGAAATATATTCGGTGATGCTGTTAATTATCTGTGTTCGTGTTTTTCGTCCACGCTATGGGGACGTTATGTGATTTAGAGAACCTCTTGCAACATAACAATGTTAATAAAATGTATTTACACATTACTGCTTTAAAGTTACTGAAAAGAAAGTCCTGTAGGTAAATAAGCCTGACTTCACCCTGCCTCATCCTTATACTTATTCAACATTTAAACATATGAATGTGTTCAACCTTTCAAACCCAGACTAGAATCAAACGTATCTTATTCGTAAAAAAAAACATTGCACCTAGATCATTTTAATTACAAAAATAGAGTAGATTTGGTAGAAAACACTACACTGATATGTGTACAACAAATTTCGTCACAAAATGACCATCAAAATCTTTGAGTGGAATGTATTATTTCAATAGCTTTTAAACCATGATTTACAATAATAAATATCACCCCTCTGATTGATTTTATGTGAGAATCGACTTTTCATGAGAGGTGTCTGGCAGAATGTACCGAAAAGTCAGAACAGCTTCAAATCCAAAGATACTGATCAAACATTATATCTTTCTTGTTAAAGTCCTCCTGAAACACACTGCGACCGACACGAAGTGTTGTAAACGTTAATGGGCCATGTAACATTCTTGAGTTTAAAGATATCACATAACATTATACAGACTCAGGAGAAATGCTCATACTCTAGCAGACTTCACTTACTTTTAATGTTGCGATGTTGTAATTGTTTTAACTATTATATAATACTTTTCGAAAGAAACCTTACGGAGAGTGTGATGCAATTTTGTGATATCCATAGGCCCAAACAACATCTTCGACAGTTTTCCGTAATAAATTATCATGTATTTGGTTCTTGTCCGAATTGGCAGTATGGCAGTATGACTGTATAAAACCTCGATTTGGGTTACTTTTTACTTGAAGTCTTTCTTAATTTAATAGTCCTAATATGTCAATCATTGTATGTCAACAACAAATGTTAAGGATGCTGTTTGGGTCCAATAGATATTAAAGAATTGCATTACACTCTCGTAAGTAGTTTGGTCGTTTCCTCCAAGTTGTACTATTAGTTCCATTATGCTATGCTTTACCTGAAATCGGCGACGATATTGAAACACGAGTCTCCGAATAGAGAGACAATGAAGGGCTGCATTTAATACTTCAATGTATTTGTCAGTGTAATTAGTTCTAAAGTAGATTTGTTTAAATAAATGATTTTTCCTTATAAAAGCATGACGAACATGTGTAAAGTATAGACTTTCTAATTTGATTACAATCGCAATGGTATTTGTGAAGATTCATGACATTTTCAAATCGTATTTTTAGTGAGATCAACTGAATTAAAATCACCGTCGTGCATTTGGGCGACACATTCACATGTTCTTTTCGAAGCAAAAAGGACGTTATTCGTAAAGAGCAACCGTTTCGTTGCCTGAAGACGCTTAAAATACTCGCATCCACACTTTATTTGTTTTATCAAATTATACAGTGAGCTGCCTAGCGCAGATGCAAAATCAATAATGAATTTCCTTTGCTCCAATAGGCACCATGCTTTTTTAAAGCACCCGTCTGGAATAATTTTCACGCGGTATTTCTCGTGGATACCAACGTTATAAGTGATGATATGCAATAATGAACTTCTCGTTTAATGGAAAACCTTTTGCAGAATCTGATCCTATGTGAAAGCTGCTCTATTTTCGATATACATTCAATTTCCTGAGAACATATGTTTTAGGCCCTGAGCAAATTTACGTGTTGATCAATGACTTTTCCCTTTAATGTATTAAACACGTTATATTCAATTTTATTGGTCCAAAAATGCATGATTTTTCCACAACCTTTTCCGGGGACTTCGCCCTGCATCCCCACACCATTGGCACTCGAGCTCGGACAGTAGCCGATGCATGGCGATAGCTCGTTGGCAATATTTAATATCTGTCCCTGCCATGAAGGACAAACAATTTTATTGAATACAATTGGTAGAAGGAGCCTTTCGAGAGGGCGCCGAATATTCGCAGGGGCGTAAACATTGTCATGAGAAATGTATTCTTTTATACTTTTTTATTCTCGTCGTAAACGGGTTTTTCTCAAAGCTTTATTCTTACATCAATAATATGAAAACTGTTTCTAGACCCCAAATAAAGACATATATTGTAAAGAATGGGATCCTATATATTAGTTCCAAAATAAATATTCCTTTTAATTGATTTTAGTGTGGAATTAAAACGATTTTAAGCAATATTCTGCTACCAAACTCACGCAAAATAACGCTACTAGCTTCCTGTGTCTTCGCCCGTACCAGGACGTCGATCCTGGATCTGACACAATATTAATCAATTTTCTGCTATCAAAATCGCGAAAAATGCAGGGATTCCGAGGGCTTCGCCTACAGCGCCCTACATACAGCTTCACCCCATAGATGTAAGGGCTTCCCGCAAAACCATGGGTCTCCGGTCCCCATCAGGCTTCGCGGCCTTCACCCCTATATAGCATGACTAAAGTTGACACAATTTTAAGCAAGACCCATTTTGGCTCCCATAATGAACGCCTTCCGAAATCATTTTCTTCGGTCAGAAAATCTTCTTAATTTCCAAGAAATCTTCAATTTCTTGAAAATCTCGGTCCTTCAATTTTCATGAAATTTCCTTTATTTTGGAAATATTTTCTTCAATATTTGGGACGTTTTCTTTAATTTTCGGCAAATTTACATCATTTTGTGGAAAGTTTTTTCAATTTTGAGGAAGTTTTTTTAATTTTCGGGAAATTTTTCAATTTCTGAAATTTGTCTCCATTTTCGTGAAATTTGCTTCCATGCTGGTAACATTTTCTTCATTTTAAGGATATTTTCTTCAATATTTAGGAAGTTTTTTTCATTTTTGGGAAATCTCCTTCAATTTTCTAGAATTTTCTGTCATTTTTGTGACATTTGCTTCCATTGTCGTAAAATTTCCTTCATTTTGGAGAATTTTTTTATTTTGGGAAAATTTTCTTCAAATTTTACCAAAGCTGCTTTGCCCACTGGACCCCTTGCATGGCTTTCTCCCTTGATTTGAAACACTGATTTAAAGCAATTTCCTAAACGGTGCCATCTAAACAGTACATGCCAATTTGGATCTATGTGCCAATCGTTTCGATGAATGTTTTTTGAAGGGTGCCCCCAGTGAAACATGACCCACCACGCCACTGTTCTATTTTGGTTGAATATTTTGGACATAATTACTGTATAAACCAGACAGTGAATAGTATTCGGAGACTTATTGTCAATTACCAGTGCCAAACTGCTACAAGAGCCTTTTTTATGGATCGCCAATCATATAATGTTCCTCATATTCTCGTAACAAACAAGTTGGCAGGTTGGAGAGCAAAACCATTGTAAAACAGTGACCGGTTTTACCGGGACTGTTCAGGCTTGTAGCCAGCCTTTTTGGATTTGGGGTAGTAGAACGAAACAAATGCAAGATGATGAAAAATTGTGTCAAAATTGATGTCTTAAAAGGTTTAGAGTTTAAATTTGATTGAAGAGCAAAAAAGGCATTGCCTCAAAACAAAAAAAGTACAATTTCTTGACCTTTTTGCAAAATTTCTTAACCTTTTAGCAACATTTCTGGAACTGTTTACCTTTTGGGGATTGGACTACCCAGTCGACTCTGGCTACACCTATGCTTTTGAAGTTGACATACATCTTTGGGAAATACGCCTAACCAATGACACAGTTAGACAGTTGTGACAAGGGAACGCCGTTAAAAGGATGTAATTGAAGAAATGCAATCTTTAAATAGCGTACAATTATTGCCAAATCTGAATAAACAGGATATGTGATATATTTGACATTATCCACAACACATCATCTGCACTTAAAATCGTTATTCGTATACATTTAGCTCTTTTTAGTTTTACGATCTATGCAATACGTTATACACGAGTAGTGTGCATGCGCAAATAATATTCAAGATATAGTTTACAAATCACCATGAGCTAATTGTTTAAAAGTGGATAAAGTCGGAATTAGAGATATTTTCCCCGAATTTTTCTTAATAGTAAAAAAGACATTGATTTTTAGATGTCTTATACAGTTATAAAGACAATTATATAATCAGAACAATCACATTACCCGTAGCGCTTACGCAAAATCATACATCAAAAAAAAAAAAAAACGCGTGTCTAATTTCCTGCCCGCTTGGCCATATAATTACTATCTAAACATCATTATATCGACGTTAGCTGAACTCAGTGATTTGGGAGGCAATGTGTTGTTTACTGGCAAACAGCAATTCCTGCGATACAGTTTGTTTAATGTAATTCTACTCTTAAAGTCCAAACAAAGTTATCACAGTTATAGAGAAGAACTGCTACATTAGTTGCAATAGCAAGCACACTTAATGCTATTCTTATCATGCATCAAGAGTAAATCGAAGCTACTCTATCATCTTAAGCAACTTGAATTACTTTGTAGATAAATTCAACGGTCAGCTCCTAACGCTTAAACCTAACACCCTTGAACTTAGCCTCTGGATGACATTGATTGGACAGAAGTATCAACACATATGTCAAGATTTTTAGAAATTCGATCTCTTGCATTGCACAAATAAAAGTACGTCATGTGTACTTATAGGTACGATAGGTTTAGCATAGAGTTACATGTGTAATGATAGGTGCAATAGGTTTAGCATATAGTTACTATCTGAAATGGTCGTGCCTTTTCTCACTTTCAGATAGGAACTCAATGAGTATATAAGTGTTAAGCAAACTCGCGTTAATGAATTACATTAATAAATATAGTTTGTTATTGATATATAGAAAGATTTTGTGTCAAACATTTTAAAATTACAAATATTTTGCACATTATGATTCATCGAGAGATTCGATCTTGCTTAAGAAAAATAAAACAATAATGCATAAAAACTGTAACAAATATAGGCATTGGAGATGGTAAATTAACGATAAGAAGTTAGAGTCAACTTCTAATTGTAAGACTTAGTCAAATATTAAAAACAATATTTAAAAATAATAATTTTTAGGTTTAGCACTTCATTTTTGCCAGTAAAGTTTTAATTAAAGCTAAAAGACATAAGAATTTGGTTTTTCTTAAGGCAATGTCTTTCAATGAGATAAGACAAGAAGTAAAGTTGATATGTTTCGCGTTGTCATTTAATGGAATAGTTTGAAAGGTGATCTAAGTAACAATGTAATCTATTGCCTTGGGACACATTTGTTAATTGAATGATTGAATTTAGGACAAATCTCATTGCTTCGTGTAGTAAACTACTATTGCGGAAGTTATCGAACAGAAAATAGCAAGAAATTGTCCGTGGCCGTAGAAATAGTTGTGTTTCTCAGAACGATGTCAATATGTTTCTGCATTGTTACATTTCATTTATAGAATTCTTTATTTTCATAATTATATAGTCTGCATTAATTACGAACACAACCTTCTTTATGAAATATCATTTTAATGTCAGAGTTGGAAACATCTACAAATGGGCTATTTGTGGTTTATTGCTATCAGTTACAACTTTCTTTAGCGGGTAAATTGGTATTCTCGCTGAAATCATTAGTGTGTTTGAACAATATGATTTTCACTCTGTCTATAGTTTACTAAGCTGCTATTAGCACATGAATGCTATTCAGAGTATTGAATTACAAATACTTGGCTCTAGTAGGAAAAATACTTGAGTGAAAATCAATGCAATGATTCTGCACGGTGTTATCCTTCAGGCAGAGCAAACGGGAAAACATAACGTAAAGGAGAGAGCATCACTTTCAAAATGAGTGGAAATCTTAATATTCGATTCATTGTTCCACTCTTTCTGTAATTGCTCCATTTCATCTTCAAGTACGTATAAGGATCAAAGAGACGGCTCCCCCTGATGTTAAGTGCATTTCGAGTGAGAAAATTGAATTAATTTACACAGAAATGCAAAACCCAATAGTATTAAATATATAAGTGTACGTTGAATAGTGAGAAGCATTATCAAGCTTCACTTTATATTTTCTTACATTAGAAAGCATCTGCACCAATGAAATCATATTTTGCAATGTGATGTTAAATTACTCCTGAAATTGTACCTCTGCGTTATTATATTGGTTCTTGTACATGCATTTTCTTGGAAAATAAAGAAAATTGATCTCGTGACGCCGTTGCTCCCAGCTAAACGAAGTCTCAATTTGCATAACACACAATTTGCAAGCTACAACGTTTCCTTGGATGATAGCAGAAATGCCACTTTGAATCTTGAGTTATATGTTCGAATTTAGTTTCATTTCCGATTGCCTTCTTTCTGTTACTTAAGCATGCTCTTCTTGTAATGGCAAATCAACAACGGACAAGGAAGTACAGCCCCAGACCAATTAACCTGAAAGATGAAAGGAAATGTAAAAGCATCTCTTAAATTATTCTCACTTTAGGGGAAAACGACGTCTGATGATTGATTTCTTCAACCAACATGAACACCCTTTAAAAAAGGGCTATCGTGGCATTTAATTTTTTTTGTATTGATTAGTAATAAAAACATTAAGAAGCAGAACAAAGTGATGTAGGTTTTTATTAATCTATTATAAGATAGAATATATACAATAAATAAAGACGATTTGCAACTTGGTTCTCCTGAAATAAATTCTACCCACGCCGAAATGTAGTTTGCAAGATTACAGTGTGTACGTGATAATGAGCTGATGGAAAGTGGCATACCCATGCACGCTAACAATTT
>JAIGNY010002079.1:1735000-1787500 GCA_020152595.1 Chiridota heheva | reverse complement strand
ATTTCTTTTGGAAATGTTGTGGAGTTGTGGATTCTACCAACTAATTGCGCAGCTTCATATTCAGCGCTGCATTTCTACTATTCTAGGCATGGTGGTCATTTGTTCAGGGTCTATTTTCATGTATTGTTTATTGGCAAAGTCGTCTTCGCTGTTCATAGGCTAAAAAGGGAATTTCGTCACAAGAAAATTGTTTGACACCAGCACCAGTAAATCTCTTACATACAGTGACGTCACTTCCGCTGCAGTTTTTGATTGGTTTGCCAGTATTTGTGTAAATATGATCAGCCAATCAAGAACTTTGAATTGTACTGCAGTTTTCTCCACATTGACACGATTAGTGACAGACCATGGGCATGTGAAAAATATTTTTCTGGAACCAGATGCCCTGCAGGGAGAACGCGGCTTAAACGTGTATGACGACAAGTGTACGACCTTTCAGCAGACATAATAGTAGCTGTAGGAAGATGTCACGTGGCATATTTCTGACTGACATCTCCCTGGTAACTGATAAACATATAATTACAACAATTTTCTGTACGGACACTTTTCCGAGATGATATAGAGAAAAGTTGCATTCATGAAACTCTCGAAATTTGTATTCATTTTTTTTTCAAATTGGATATTATGCAAATGAAAGACAAAACTACTTGACAGATCTTCTTATAATCTGTCCGAAAATATTAATTCAGATTCGAAAGACTTGCATTGCTCCGGATCCCTGTTTGTTATTTTGGCCTTTGAACAGTTCACGTACTTTACCCATGCCCTACTTTGCAACAAATGTAATTAGTTTGTATTGATGTTAATGAATAAGCACACTGTACATAACTAATGTATAAGAAAGATTTTGAAGACCTTTTCAAATCCAATTGTTTCGTGCAGAAAATTATGATACTGAAAAAAAAGGACCGGCACGAAAGATGTTTGTAACAAGAGCATAAAACGCTATGATAATCCCATTTTCCTTTCTTGTGATTTTGTCATGAGTGTTCCTTATGATGGTCCCCGTTTATTATCTTCATCAAAATAGGAGAAAATTATTTAAGAAGTGAAATTGATTAATACAAATACGAAAAATTATCTAACATAGCCACCAGTCATTGTGCTAGGTGCAACGTATTTTTCATAAAACATTTGTATATAATTCAGCTCCGGTTACAACTTAACTCGTTTTGCTAATCTGTGAGAATTTGAAATAAGTGTATTTAAATATTCTTGACCCAAGTATGTTAGCCGTCACATTTCTGCAGCGTGTTCCTTTAAGGTAGGACAACCCCGGCAACTACGGCTCTGTGCAATTGTATTTGGTTAATTGCTCTTTTGCATGAATTTCGCTATGATGCGTTTTAGAATAATCTTCGAAAATGGTGACCAGATTGAGTTTGTGACATACATGAATGATTTGCCCAGTCTGTATCATTTTCTAAAGTAATAAACATCCTAGTTATATTCCTTTATCATGATTCATTTTCATTAGTAGCTACGAATAATATTTGTGTAACTATACAAATAATAACTATTTTCTTTTATTCCAATTCAAACTAGAACTAAATGCTAGAAGAGTAGCTAACAAGATTATTCAAATTTGTGAGACAATATAAACACCTGTGAAATAATCACCGTGTACCCTATGGAGTGATGATACGTCTTAACACTGAATTTGGGTGTGATTGTGCTGCGTGTTTCCAGTTTTGATTATTTTTGGTAAATACGTTGACTGGAGGTTATGAAAGCAGTTAACAAATGTTGAAGATTCCAGTTCAATCTATTTCGTCTATTTTCAAACCGTTCAAGATTTGGAGAACTTTCGCAGAAATGCAATCAACTTCGCCCCAGTTTTTCTTTAAATGATTTCATTTTGCCTAATATTAGATTTTGTTGTCTGTGTATGTAAAAATAGCGAAAACGGAATCGATGGGAGTTGAAGTACTGACAGCTCCTGCAGTAAATTAGATTGCAGTAGAACTGTTTTTTGGTTTTTTTGCAAGATAGGCGTCTTATCATTGTAAACGTTGAACAACATTTCCGATCCCATTTGAATTAGGTAAAATCATGTTTTAATGTGAATCAGTAAAGGTGATGATGATGGTACGTTGTCTAAACACATGCTGATAGACAACTTTTGATTTCCTGCAGTTCTTGTGTAAGTTAAAGATAACAGCCACGAAGTCCATGGGCTTTTAAGTTAAGTGTAATGAATCATGTTTGCGATTAAAACTGTTGCAAATACGTCACATTAACAAACGTGCTAATTCTATATCAAAACACAACTACAATCGTGTCAGTACAATCTGGGAAATACTCTTGTATGAGAAACAATTAAAAACAATTAATTAACAGCCCGTGGATCATTCCTCATACACGTTGCACATTGTTAAGATTTCAAACCCGTTTGTGAACCTCCATGGCTTTTGTGGGGATGGAAGGGTTAATTCGAAAGCTATCTATAAGTCAGAACCACCAAATGGCTTTACCAGTCCGTGTTCGCGATCACAGGATATAAAAGCGTTGACATCAGAAGCAAAGGCCATGTGTAGGATGTAATTCAACAAAAAATGCAAAAGCGCCACGAACTGAATCCTTTGATGATGATTCACTGTAATATACAACAAACACACATTGTCTTAATAAAACACATAGAAAACAGTCACATCTAACACATCATATGAATAAGAATGCATGCATTATAAACAGTACCGATCACATTTGGAAAAAAAAGGGTGATAAATTGTAGCTATTTACACAAGGCGCAAACTGCAATGAAATCATCAATAGACATAAGCCGATACCCAGTAACAGTTGCCATGACAACCACATGGAAATTGGCCAGTACCTGTCTATACCCCAGACCCTTGATTTACCAAATACAAAGATTTGACACAGGTCACCATGATACTAGAAATTGATTAGCCCAACTTCGCATAATATTGTCTTATGCATAGGGGTCAATTTCAGCATATCAATAATAACAATGAAATTGGGAGAGGTACATGATAACCATAATTTATGCATTGCTTACAAAACTGACCGATGAGTGATATCGTACAGGGGTGAACATAATATGTTATGATTAATTTTATGGATACATTAAACACGCTCATTTAACAAGATATATCATGAATCAATAACTAACTATATAAGTGGATAACCTGTTGCTCCAACAAACAAATATGGTATAAACACTGCCAAATGATCTTTAAATACACATAAAGATACTACCTTCTTGGAATTACAGTCAGTGCATAACAACGATGACTAGCATAGCACAGCACAGCACGTAGGCTAGCCTACTCATTGCAACCAACAACGATGGTTTATAATAGTATTACGCACAGTTTGTGACCCACCAAATCAGACCAATATAGTCTTATATATGTATGTACAACTCTAACAAAGTAGCTAATAGACTCTCCGAAGATTTGTGACACATTTACAACATATCACATAACTACAAAACTTGACTCACGTAGAAAAGGGCAGGCCACATAACAACTTTCAAAATACATGCGCCGCTGTTTTCTTTAATGTCTAATGACTTAATGTAATAGCGCCTTCTATAATTTTGTTGAGCTAGACATTTCTGACAGTTACACCTTGTAACTTAGGTCTTTGTAGGCCTATGCACTGGCATACTTCAGTGGCGGAACTAAAGGGGGTTGTGGGGGTTGGAACCCCGTCCTCCGAAAAAGTCAAACATTTTTCATTACTAATAACCAAAACTCCCTCATTATGATTTTCCTAGATCCGCTCCTGTACTGGGGAAAGAGTTGGTCGTTGATCAAACGGAGCGGAAGGTTGACTTGAACAATTGATGTTACCACATTACACATCCAAACAAAATCGCAACATCTGTACATAATAGCTGTATACCAGCTTCTTCCAACCGGAACGATTTCAATTAACTGCGATACAAGTTGTTAGTTCTACGCATGCGTTGCACCCCATTAGCAACTATATTTTGGACTTTCGATCGAAGGTTTGTACCAGACTGTAGTAACGTTGCCTTCAATTTAAAATGATTTATTGTAATTTTCCTTTTCTAGTTACAGCAATGGACTGTTTTCGTTGCCCACTTTCATCAAGCCATGCTGAGTGCGCAGAGACTGGAAACGTCGACCGTTGTGTTACAGGGTACAATACATGCTTCACTCAAATCAAGTATCTAGGTAGGTCTTTCTTAGTTTAACTTAAAGGCAATCAGAACAATCTACTTTCCAGTAGATAGTTCAGCTTCAGACCAGATCACAACACTGCTGACCTTTTTACCATCTTGTCTCAAACATGGAATGCCCACCTGGATAAAGGAGATGAAGTGTGTATTATTGCGCTCGACATAAAAGAAGTTTTTGATAAAGTTTGGCATAATAAATTTGATGCTGAGATGAGATCCAAAGGAATGTCTCAAGCTGCTTTCCTGGCTTCAGAGCTATCTTTAAGAAAGAACCATCAAAGTTGTTCTCTCTCATTAGGTACCCACTCTTTCTTTGATCAATGTTTCGGTTCCACAGGGTTCTATCCTGGGCTCACTTTTGTTTTCAGCTTTTATTGACGATATGGTTGAAATGTGTGATAATGAGTTATACCTGTATGCTGATGATTCCACCCTTTCTGCACTAATTCCATCCGGTGGGGGTGACTTAGCATCTTCCAACTTGAACATGGATCTTGAGAAATGAAAGCTTGGGCAGACAAAGGGAAGGTAATCTTTGAACCTTCAAAATGTAAGGCCATGATTCAAACATCTTTCAAAACCTGCAAATTAAAGCTGGTCAAAGGCTAGGAGTTACTAATAAACTTGACATTGGCTCAGGTTCGAAGTATCATGGAATATGCATGCTTAGCTTGGATGAATGCATCCCCTACAACCATGGTCCTTCTCATCACCATTCAAAGGACGGCACTGAAAATTATAGGTGTAGACAAGGCTACTGCCACAAACATGCTCTCTATCAATAGTCTCACCATAGAAGACAGGTTGCAGCAGTTACTGTATTGTACAAGATGCACACTAGCCACTGCCCCACAGACCTTCAGTCTTTTTTGCCTACACCTTATGTCAGACGGCGTACCACAAGATGAAGTAAGTCTAGACCCGATCATGCTCTCTCTCTCTCTCTTTGCTTACTGCTAGGACAAACTCTCTAAACAGAAGTTTCCTCCATACTGCGACCAGAATATGGAATACCCTCCCAGTTGATGCTGTTGGTAATGCAACAGATAACGGCATCCAAGCTTTTCAGATCCGTGTCCATCGTTACCTCCTGTCTGTGAGATAATCAAGGGTTTTAAAGTGTTTAAAGTGGTCGACAGCTACTGTATAATGGTGCATACTATTGCACTGCCTTGGTTATGTGATGTAAATATTTCGGGTCTTTTTAGCTCTCCGTTTCAGCATTCCGTTAATTTTCGTTTGTAATGTTGTGTACTTGTTTTTATTTTCTGAACAGCAGTGAACCTTTTGATTGGCCCATCGGTGTTACTTAGTTATCTCCTAGTGTGGCTATTGTTTACACTTGCACTTTGTATCAAATATAATAAAAGGCCATGAAGATAATTGTGTTACGGCCACCATTTGAAATGCCGGATACATTTTATAATATTTAAAGCAATGTTTAAGTAATATTATGTACACTCACTTCTACAATAGAATAGTTCAAAAATAATTAGTCTAAATAGACTAGTAAAAGGCAATGGATATGAAGAATGGTGAGGGATATTTCATAATCAATTTCGGAGTGCTTATATATCAATGTCAGTGAGTGGTTATAGACAAAATGATTTCCCAGTAATTTGAACATTTTTGAACGATAACTTTATAATCAAGAATATCCATCAAGAATACCAGGTTCAGATCTCCTCAGTTGTATAATGCCCATACTACTGAAGGTTTCCATTTCTATCATCCAGTTTAGGCGACGATGAAACTAAAACCTTATTAAAAACCGTTCGCTGTTTCTCGTAAACACAAGACATTCCTCTCAATGGCATGGTAATCCTCGGGCAAGGTGAAAGTCCTAAGACATTATGAGGAACAACTTAATCAAACATTACGCAGTTAGGAGCGATAATCTCGTCCGTGCAATTTCTATTTTAAATTTTTTTGAAAACAATTTTGATAATGCAAACAAAATGTGTAAACTGCATGTTCAATGTATTTAACAATCAAATCACATTTCTTCACATAGATCTTTATGAAGTTGACTGTAAATCCTTTTCATCATTTAAGATATCTCCATTTTCTTACTTAGAATAAATGTAAGTGAAAGGATCAGTTCAATGATCAAGCAAATTCATCTGATGTGATTGAGGACTTTAAAACAAAACTATTTCTAAACCTCATTCCGTTATGGGGATATTCAAGCTCATTTGTGTAGAATTGACTGGTGTGAAAGTCTATTTGTTCAATAGCGACGACCTTCATCTGTATTTTTTTTAATAACCTTGACTAATTGAATATCTTTAAACTTCTTTCAGATTTCTTCTTTCTAATAAGATTTTGTTTGATTATTTTCCTTGACATTTGCAAACTCAGGAAAATTAAAAAGATTATAAAGATTATTGTGAGGAGTTGATGTCATAACTAGTCTGATTTCCGGCAGACATTTAGATAGAACTTTAAACTTGAACACCTCTTTATCGGAATTATAATTGTGATTGCTCTCTTCACCATCTTGTTGCTTCTGTCCTTTTTTATATAAAATGGACTTGCTTGACCACTAACCTATTCCTGCAAAATTTATACGACTTTATTCAAATATATGTACATTATTGACATTTTAGTGCTGCAATGATTTTCGTAAGATTTCTTGAATTTCGTGATATTTCTGGCAAATCTGAATCTCAATGTCTCACGAACGGAACAACTATCAAAGTAGCATTACACAAAATGGAAACATTTTACCAATTACCTTTACCAGTTTACGAAGAGGAACTAAGTTTGAATTCATCATTAAAGTTTGTGATAAAAATTTTAAGATATACTGTTTCTGAAAGAGTAACTACATATGTTTCCCCGACAGGCGGTTCTCAGCAAATATTAAACGAAACCAGGAGTTGCGTTGACCAAACATTTTGCAAGTCAGAAAAGGAGCACACTCATAATCCAAATTGTGATATTATTGATAGTGATTACGACTGTGTATGGTGCTGTACTACTGATCTATGCAATTCAGTATCTGTAGGTGCAAGTTTACATGGTGGACATCAAATATTAATGGCATTGGTTATCATTTGTAATTTATCTTGGATGAAATATTTAATACAATTTCCAATACCTATGCTTTCTACGTTTTTATGATGATCTACTCTCATGTTTGGAGCTGACCCACCAGTGACCTGCGCCAATGATGTCCAAGAATTGTCGTCTGTGTTAGGACACATTAAAGAAACCACTTGAGGGGGCTTAACTGTATTAAGAGGAATTAATCGTCACATATATGTTTTTGTTATACTCTAATGCTGACAAAATGCAGATGTATATTGCAACTATGTATAAAGATGATCATTTTTAAACGTTCGTTATATCACCTTCAGATAAAGGGGACCTGGAAAATGATAAAATACATGTTGTAAGAACTTAAATACACTAGCTATAGTTTTCCTTTTTTGCAACAGGGGACATTAGCTTTATATAGTAATATAATGGTAAATGCAGGACATTTTGTTCAAGATGTGTAGTTTGATATGAAAGTTGATTTGATCTCCTCCGATACTAAAGATACAAAAGAAGTATGAAGGATAAATTATTGTTGAATGGTTTGCATCTGTACCAGTGTCAATGGGTAAAATTGGTCCCTTTGTGTTATCAAATGTAATTACTAACTGTCATAACATAAATTGTAGCTGGTTATATGATTTGTGTACAGCGTAGACATAAATCCACACTATAACAGGCTACTCATTAGAGACTTGTGCCACAAACCTTATACACACCGATCCTCAATCCTGTAATTCGAATAAACAGTGAATAATTGATCACATACTAAGTAGTTACCAATCATTCACATTATTCTATTTTGACAAGTAAGGCTGTCTTTAAAATGCATATCATCATACTTTGTAAATGATACTAAAAATGATCCAGTTAAATCATCATATGTTAATGGCGCCAATGTGTTCGATGCGTTTTACGAGGCTATTTAAGAGTATATATTTCAACAGAATTCCATTAATTTGATTAAGCACACCATTTGCCTAGTGATCCATAGCATTCAAATACTTAAGTTTCATAAACTGCCGTATCGAAAATAAATGTGCATGTTCTGCAAACGATTCTTTAAAATTAGTTTTACCACACGATTCACAAATCTTACTTTCTTATCTGGCAGTCTGAACTTAATTATTCATGTTATATATTCCTATTCTCATTCCTTAAAAGAAAAAAAGCTAACACAAGAATAAATAAAACAATCTTAGAGACATTGTGTGAAACGAAATCCTGCATTTTCGATTGATATGTAAAAATTGTGGAGAAAGTGTGGTAATGTATAATAGTAGTGGATTTATTCAAGGATAGATATATACTTAGATTGTTAGAGGTAGAGTTTATTCCACGATGAATTGCTGATTGAACATGACTCTTGGGTTATATGCATTTGTACTTTTACAATTGTTTCTGAACTAATTAGTCGTATAATGTATTTTTATGAATAATTGTTGGGATAGTCATTACGAATCATCTAAATTGTATTTATAGTTCTATGTATACAATTATTAAGTCTAAATAGGAATCACATGTATAACTCTTCTGATAAGTTACAAACATGTTCATAGGATAATATAGGAACAGTTCACTCAAAGAAACTGGACTGTTTCTTCTGGTGTATCTGAAAGTATATTTTCTCGTAAAATGCTGACACAAGTACATTCAATGATATTTTGTACAACGATGTATTCTACATTTACTTGGTTTGCTTGCATTTAGATTGAAGAACACTTAAGCACAGCTTGTAACTCTTTTGTTTCTGGTTCTTATATCTGTACATAAAGTTGATAAAGCTAAATAAAATAACTTTTAAGTGAAGCTCAATCCTTTCTAATGATTTATGTACAAATACATATATTCGTAAAAATGTGTAAGTAATACAGCACAGTATAACATAGCCGTAGGCTTTAATCTACGATGTATCCTCAATTGTACTGGAGAAAGATGCTTGATGATTGGCGTACTTTCAAATTGAATTGAAATTCAAATTGAATTTAGCTTCTTATGTAATCTCTAGGATGTTCTCTTAGACTGAGAAAATGGTGGGAAATGATGTAATGGTATAGCTGTAGCCACTTCATGTTGTACTGAAAGAAATGTTTAATTGCATTACTTTCTTTAGAATACGTTCTATAATTCCACACAATTCCACTGACAAACGCCTACTTATACGCATATAGTGATGACATTAAGAGAAAGCACGCAGAATATAGGTAAACTTCTTAGGTCACATTCTTCTAAAGCCAAGGGATGAACCTGCTACACGGTATGCCTTCTACTACGCACCCCATGGCCGACGTAGACCAGGACGTTAACGCACATCCTATCTGAGCTTTATCCAACGCTTACTGGGAGATGATAGCTATGCCCAAACCTGATAGTAAACCATGCTAATGATAGGAGGGGCTAAAGGAAGTTTACATCTGCCTGTGTTACAGTTGACTGATGATGATGATGATGATGATGATGATAATGATGATGATGATGATGATGATGATGATGATGATGATGATGATGATGATGATGATGATGATGATGATGATGACGATGAAGATGATGATGATGATGACGATGAAGATGACGATGACGATGACGATGATGATGATGATGACGATGAAGATGATGATTATGACGATGATGATGATGATGATGATGATGATGATGATGATGATGATGATGATGATGATGATGATGATGATGACGATGACGATGACGATGACGATGACGATTAAAGACTAGAGATTCACAGGAAACTTTAAATTTACATATTCAAGATTACGTGGTAAACACGTAAACTCGTACTTCGACACTGAGTGACCGACTGGAGAACATAACTGACATAGACAGGAGTAGCTAAAATTCCACATTGATAAGACTTAATTCTGTAATATGATTAAAAGTCTATGGACATGTATAAATTTCTACATTGGTTAAAATAATATTAAAATCTGAGGAGATCAATTTTTAAATTTTGAAAATAGCACTATGAATTTGTAATCTATTCTAAATTTGTGATGTATGACTGAACAGACCAGCTTTAATGTCATTGAGCCCGCCATGTACCCAGTGTCCCATTCTGTTTCTGTGTATACAAACTTGAAATGGTTGCTAAAATATTTATACGTATTGGAAAATTTTTAAATGTGAGAAACTTTAAATATGATACAAAACTTTACAAAGAAAACCATGAGAGTTGAAGAAAATGTGTCCATCTCGACTACAAGAAATTAGAGATTTTATGGATAGAATCGTTTCGCGCAATGTTTCTTTTTATCTGAAAATTTCTACATTTAAAGTTTCGCCAACCCTTACATTTTATCAGTCAATCTGAAATGTTACCAGCTGTATTGTATTTGCTGTGAAAACATCAGCATCGTTGATCAATATTAATGGCTCTCAATTGTAGGACAAAAACCGATGTAATCTCTTCGATAACTTCCTTGTTCTATAGAGTTCTAGTGAGGAACACGTTGTGCATGTCAATAGTGTGCCCGACGTGTACGACATTGCTACTCGCAGCCCTCACTCAATATTCCTAAATAATGTACACGATGTATCCACTTAAACCATTCCAATATAAACTCCGTATGTACAGTGTATGTATGATGTCTACTAACTGTGGTGTAGCGGTTATCATACCTGTCTACAGACCACGAGGCCCTGGGTTCAAGCCTGGGTTGGGTAGACAACGCCAGTGTACCACAACTGGTTATCAAAGGCCGTGGACATTGACTTGGTTGTCGATGTTATGTCTGTCCGTACGTCGTACCTGTGTTCTCGTCCGGGTCGTATTAAGCGTTTCGTGGTAGCATTGTTACTATCATAACCGAATACGCAGGTGACGACCCCGTCATTGTAATTGTGTGTTCACTCGTCGTCGTCGTCGTGTATGTATGATCGTACACTGTAGGTATGGATTGTGGGGGCAGTGATGCGTAAATTGTTGGTGGTCTTGAGATGTTCGATTTTCTAACATGTGGAAAAACCGAACATCGCTGATGTAAGGGCGTAAATCTTTCATGCGATTCTTAAAATTAAGGTTTTTTTTCTGAAATGAATATGATGAAAATGGAAATTTTAACAAGAAAGAAGAGACGGATTGGGATAGAAACCATCGTAACAAAACGTGGGAGCTCTAATCAAATGAGCATTGACCTTTAAGTGAACTGGATCACTTGTAGAATCGGAATCAGAATGTACATCTATGTGGTGAATTATATGAACGCTGCCGACGATCTGGTATCTGTATAAGTTTTCTTCATTTCTTGATTAGACTGTTGCCCAGAGCTATATTAATGAACATACAATGATATCATCTTCATGTGAAGTTTGCTTTTAGGAGATATGCAAATACAATTTTTCAAGTCGGCGACCAAGTAGGTCAAGGGAATCAAACTACTGCAGGCAAAAATGTTGGTAAGAAGACGAAAAGGAATGTTCGAAACACTGTGGGAGTAGATGTGGGTTTGTCTTATATTGGTACATAATGTGTATACAGAATTACAGATAGAATTACACTGACTTAAACAGTTATCCCAAAACAATCAATTTTATGCACTTTCCAAGCCTAGACTAAATATAAATAAAAAGCAAAATTCCAAACCAACATTTAAGGCTTTATTGCAAATAAGGTCCTAGAAATCAGGAAATAGAAACAAACTAACATTGTGGTCTTTATGCATACCTAAAGTTTGGGCAATGTAGAACAGCGGCGTAGGAAGATATTTGACAAGAGGAGGGAGGAGGGGGGGGGGGGGGAGGGGGGACAGATTTGATTTTTGTTTCAACAAAACCTATAAAAATGTATACAAGCATCCTATATTCATAAAACATTTGTGATATGAGGGTGGCAGGAAGAAAATTTCGTATAAGTATTGAAAATTTTGGAAAGAATTGGCAACATTATAAACCTAATGGTCTTATGATAAAAATTTGTTTGTGTTTTTTTCTTATTGTCTTACTTTAAGTATCATAAGACAATAACATTATTAAACCCCCGGTTTCTACTACCCTGTAGAACTACTGTATACTTTAAAATTTCAGTTGAACCCAGAAAGCTGGGAAGAAATTAGGAAGTGAATTACGAAGTGAAAAATAATACTTAAATTAGTAAGGCAAGCATTCATTCCACCTATTGTAGACATCTATACATGTGAAGAGCTTCTCCTCATCTGTCAAAATTGTTTTGATTAAGACAGTGTCATACAGCCCAATAAGTTTAATGGAAATTACTAGACCCCTAAAAGGGTCAATGCAAGTTACTTATAAACTTTATCATGTTTGTGTATCTCCCTTTCTTCACAAAAATAAAATTGACAAAATTAGGAGAATATTGAAGGCCGTTTGACACGAAATAGTTTTTAGATTTCCAGTTGTACTTACGTCATCTGTTATTGACCATCTTACACTGGGGAAATCATTTTCACAAATTCGCTCTGTACTTCTTTGTTCCTTCTAACTCACTTATCGATTACTGAGTTGAGCAAACAATTGAAGAATTAAACGTAAAGTTACGGTGTTTTTTGTTTTTTGTACATACATAAATACTTGTAATGCAATTTCATTAACATCCTTACTAGTTCCTTTTCTCCTTTTTTTAAATATATTTATTGAAGTTAATATCAGTACAACAAATACACTTTCAGTAATCAGATTGAATCCGTTATCAACGTAATCAGATTTTTCATTTGAATCCGTTGCCAACATATTTCATCAGATTGTATTTGTATTTCAACATTCAATGAGGTGACTCTATGATAATCGATCCAATCAAAAGTTGAGCAAATAGTATGATATGGTTTTTGTCAAATCCCATCACGGTTGACTGACAAATGTATATCATGTACATATTCCAGACGAAATCATGAAAAGTAATAGCGTATACGAAAACCTATTTTCTCTTGGCAATTTTGTTACCAAAATTGTAACTACGGTATTCTAATATGGAAATTGTTTTGGTGACGAAAGTGGAGATACTTCTAAATATTTCCAAACATTTTGTATAAAATATAATTACATTTCCAAAGAATTGCCCATAGCCAATATCCACACCCCAGGTAGCATGCCCATATGGGTAGCATATGCTACAAATGGGAAAAAACATGGGTCCCACCTGGCTTACCCCTTCTGGGCCCTTCGGATTCTGCACCCACAAAACACATTGGGGTCATATGGGTCAGCCCCAGGTGGGCTTCATGTGGCATGCGCGTATGGGTAGCATATGGAATGGGGAAAATATGGGGCCCATCTGGATTACCCCACATGGGTCCCAAGAATTATATGAGACCGATATGGGTCAGACCAGATGCCAATGTTGGTTGGGCCCAGGTGGGAATAATATGGGCAGACAGTTTATGGGTAGAAAATAAATTATCCCTTATGGGTATTCTGTGGGATTCATCTGGGGCACAGGTGGGCATGCATTAAAATGGGCCAGCTCATATGGGAATAATATGGGTTTCATGTTGGCAACAGTTTATGGGTATAATATGGGATATCACCGTATGCGATTTCTATGGAATAAATCTGGTGCCCAGGTGGGCGTGCAATTTTTGGGCCATCCCATATGGGATACACATGGGATCCAGATGGGTGTATATCCATCAGTTGTGGTCACTTGTTCCAAATATGGATCAACTGACCTCAATAGATCGAACCAAAAAAATAACTCTTTATATGCACGTACAGATATACAACTCATCAATTGCATCTACATACGTTACTTAAAGTCATACCATATCAGAAAATTATGTTCATTGTGTATTATCCATGCATTAAAATTGGTTCATTGTAATCCAAAAATAAAACATACTCCCTTTATTTGCTTATAAAAACACAAAATCTTTGAAGCTGTATCTCTGTTCTGATAACTAATAACCAAATTAAAAGGAAAACGGAAGCAAACTGCTTGCGGATGAATAAAAAAGATATAGTTTCTTTCAGCGAAACTGCACCTGCTTGAAAGTTTTCTCCTCCCATAGCGGTATTTCTCATACGCTGCCCACATTGGCATGCCCAGGTTTTTCTCATAAGGGCCGACCCATATGCTGCGCAGATGGGATTGCCCAGGTTTTTTCCATATGATACCCGCATGGGCAGACCCATATGCTGCCCACATGGGCAGACCCATATGCTGCCCACATGGGCATGCCCAGGTTTTTCCATATGTTGCCCACATGAGCAAGCCCATATACCGCCCACATGGGCTTGCCCAGGTTTTCCCCATATATTTTCCACATGGGTCATCTCTTATGCAGCACATTGCATTGGATTACCCAGGTTTTTCCACGTGTTTACCACATGGGCCAGCCCATATACCACCCATACGGGCTTGCCCATGTTACTCCATCTCTTACCTACATGGATCAGCCCATATGCAGCCCACATGAGCTTGCCCAGGATTTCCCCATATGTTGCCCACATGGGTCATCCCTCATGCAGCCCACATGGCCTTGTCCAGTTTCCCCATGTGTTACCCACATGAGTAATCCCTTATGCAGCTCACATAAGCTTGCCCAGGTTTTCCCCCATGTATCCCAAATGGGTCAGCCCATATGCAGCCCACATGGGCTTGCCCAGGTTTCCCCCATTTGTTGCCCACGTGGGTCATTCCTCATGCAGCCCACATGGCCTTGCCTAGGTTTCCCCCATGTGCTACCCACATGAGCCATCCCTTATGCAGCATGGGCTTGCCCAGTTTTTTCCCATATGTTTCCCACATAAGTCAGCCCATATGCAGCCCACATGGGCTTGCCTAGGTTTTCCCCACACGGTACCCATATGGGCAAGCCCAAGTAGATCCCATATGGAGAAATCCATATGGGCCATATATGGGCTCAATATGGGTTGGCCCATGTTCAGATGGCCCAGTTTTTTCCCATATGGACCCCACGTAGCCATGCTACCTGGGACAAAACTAAACAAATTCAACATGATGGCACGTGTTTATAGGCCTATTAAAGACTTCTACTTACCCAGCAACAGACCCAAACACAAAACGCGTCATATTATTAGACTGTTACACTGTTTAAAAAAAAAAAACTGTAATTAAACATTAATTTTGCAATACTAAGTTACATTTTGGTGCCGTTTTGTGTAAATTTACATCAAAACAGTATTTATGAAGTTATTTACGTGATTTTACATATACACAATCGTAAATTTGAAAATACGAAGAAAATTTGTAATTTAACAACCAAATTTCTTGTAAAATGATATTGTAATGCCGTTTTTTTACGTAAATGTCCATTGGTAAATGTTCCCGCGCATCAAAGGGATTCATCAAAAAGGGGACATGAGTATAAGATCTTTAAGATTCGCCCACAGCTTAATATCAGGAAATTCTCTTTTGTGCACGGCTCAGTTGACATATGGAATAGTTTACCATTCAATACCCTCATTTAAGGCAAGACTAGACAGACATTAGAAAAACAAGCCCTTATTATACTATAATTACAAAGAATGCATCCAGATTAACCCAACTAGACAAGATAAATTCAGCATAAATACAAGTTTTGAGCTGACAGAAGAGGATTCAGGAGAATCCTCCTCAGAAAAGGATCTGTGAGTATCACGTCAAGTCTGCATGCCGCGCCCGCACTAGTCTAGTCTTAGTGAGATAACATCTCCCTCTGTATGCCCTACATGCTACGCACTACATCCAATACAGCATGTACAGAGTGAGATTCTGTCCTACTATCTGTTTTAACGTTGAAATCGCCTCGGTCCTAAAACCGCGACTACACCGTCTGTTTACGTCACCGGTTACACTGTAATTATTGTACTTACGACACATAAAAATATATAGTCAACTTCTCTTGTTATTGCTGTTAATCTTGTAAGTAATTAAAATATGCCGGTAATCATGAAATGATTTAAAATAGGGCAAAATGTAAGCCAATATTGTACACTCCTTTCAGTTCAACCGTACACTCTTGGAACTTTTTTTTTCTCCTTTTTTTTAAACAACACCGATACGCGTACTAATAGATATAACGCCAGCGAACTGGACGCACGTGCCACGGCGGCCGCGTCGGTGCGCGGCATGATTTTGATAAGGCTACATGGCACTGTACTGCAGTTATTTTTTATCAAAATGGATTAATAATGGATACCTGTTTTGCTGATGGAATAGTATTTCCCGAGAAGTATTTCTGAAGAACGTTTAATCTAGAGGGAATATGAGAGTAAGATCTGAAGAAAGAAAGTATTGGAGTATTTAGGGTACGTAATGTGATAGTACTGCAATGCAGATCATAGAAGGTTTCAAAAAGTTTTCCGTTGTTTTACGAAAGGTCCTAGTTCCTTTGTTACGCGATTTTGGTAGAAAAATTGGGGCCAGCGTGTTTACCGCGATTCCCCCACCCATTCACGAATTCAGTGGCGTACAATACTGTTCCGTCAGTGATAATTGCATCGGGCCAAAATGCGTCCATTTTTACAACTGGAAAAATTTAAGTCGGAAATTATTCCCCAAATGCGTCTCCCGTCGGATTTGCGTACCCTTTAACACTTTCGATTTTTTGAAGAAGCACGAGTTTGTAATCGTCGGGAATGAGTCGCGATTGCATCTGATTTGCGTCTGCTCTTGTCTACAGAATCAGTACAAGCTGACAATAACCCATTCAACTCAAGAATTAATCCATGTCTTCATTGTTGAATGAAATTGCAATTGAGGTTTCAATCAGTGGCGTAGCCAGAATTTTCATATTGGGGGGCGGGAAATTGAATTGAACCGACACGATGTTTAGTGGCATAGTTGAGGTGACACTGAAGGGGTCTAGGGGCGAAGCCACCGGAAACTCTCGCAAAATTGACATTTCAAGGGGGAAAAAATATGTCACAACGCATAATAAGAAGGTGTATTACATAAGTCAAAACATTATTAATATTATTATTGTTGTGCATGTTATTTCTTATGTTACGTGTTGGTTCGATTTTTCATGGATTGATTTTCATGATTCAAATTTATCTCACAGAGTTAACAAAATATTATCACCAATTCTTGTTTTTTGTTGAGATTCTGTTCCATTAATCACGGATGTGTTCGTACATTCTTGTATTAACACATCGAGCTGCATGCATAGCACAGCAAAAACATGAAAACGTTATTAGTTCCTTTAAGTTTTGCGTATAAACCTATTAAACGATAATTCTCGCATAAAATAGCTAGACCATTCATAGTTTCACTTTCATTCAACATCGTATTTAATCGGTTTGTTTGTATGTTCAAGCTTGGACTGGCTAGTTGGTCAATCGGTCAATGACCGATGCCCACACCCTAGTGCCCATCCGCCCGCTTCCAATAAATACTAATATGCCTCACAAAGCGTGAAAAAACTGCCGGGCGGCCCACGCGGGAGGGGGGAGACGCTTAGACTCTCCACAGTTCAGTCCGTCATGGCGCACCTTTGGAGCACCTCGACCGATGGAATTTTAACCCCCAGTATGCCCCTGGTCTGCTGTACGTATTTGCATGCTGAACTTTTACAGGACAAAGTGAAAAAAGGGAAACTCCAAAGATAAGGTAATCAACTTCTCTTGCCGATTTTATTCCGAATATATAGTAGGCATAATCCAAAACTCTTCTTAAATCAAATGTGAAATCCATCAGAAATATTGAAAATAAATTCAAACACCCTATACACTCTCAAAGAAGTATGCTAAAAGATTAATAGGGGAAGATTAAAATAAAATAATAAGTCACATCGGCAACTTTTTGAACTGCTGAATTTACTTGCATTCCTGTAAACTTTATTCTCACGGTCCAACAACAGCTTTCTAATATCAACGCCGAACCAGGGAGGCCCATAGCCAATTTGAAAGGGGAGTTCGTTTTTCGTATAACAGGACAAGAAACTTTGAAATTCCAGGTGCTTGTTATTCTTTTTGATTTCAAAAGGGTACTTTCTTAACAAAAGGGGGTCGTTCGCTCTGAATAACGACTAATCTCCCCACCCCAGCCCAGCCCACCCCGGCTACGAGCCTGAGGGGCCAACATACCAGTAATGTTTTTAAAACAAACCCTTATTTTGTTGGTGATTTATGACCTTCTGCCAGATGGGCGTTTAAGGGCGCATGTTTAAAGATATCATATTTTATCAACACTTTGAGGCAAACATTCTAAATAGCGAAACTAAGAAAAGACAGACGGGATTCAAAACAGGAGGGGGCAGGACACCTAGCATTTCATTGAGCGTGCTGATAAATGAAACACAACCAAACTAATCACGGACAGTGTGGAAATAGTCAAGGCGCCCATCGATCCCCAGAGAAGAGGAGACCATCGACAGAATTCTGTTATGAATTCCCTCACCCGTTTACAAATTTAGTGGCGTTTGAAGCGAGGACGATGCATGGGCCATTTTCGTGATTATTAATTTTTATTGGGAGCAAGCATTTACGGCCCTCCATAATGAAGTTCTGCATGGTGAATTGATTTTGAAGGAACTCAAATTCCTTTCATATTCAGATTTTCTAAAGTGTACATGAATAAGTTGGCACAAAGACAAATTTGGAACATTCTGCATGTAGCATAAGCACTGGTTAACAATGTAGTTTGATCTCGCCGAATCGACTTTCAAGTGCATCCAATTCTCGTATCTCGACGTATACGGGCCTGGCTTTGTCCAAAGAAATTCTATTCTGATTTTCTAACTTTCGTGATTGCAAGTATAATATTAAAAAAAAAAAGGCCATCAGCAATTTTCAGACCGATCGAAATTGAATAAATTCTAGTTGCGGTAGGGAGGGGAAATTGCACGTTCAGCTACACCCAGGGGAAGTGAAAGGAATTCAGGCCAATGATGGTAGAAAATCTAGTACGGGCACTTTCTTAAATTCGCAAGTTGTAATTTTGTTCTGAATTAATTCTGTCCTCTGCTCAATTATGCACGCAGGGGCATAACTAGACTTCGAGGAGGTATTAGACAAATGTGTCCAACAAAAAATAAATCGGAACAATTTAGAATAGATTTTCTGTCTATATCTATCTATATAATATAAGGCTACAATGAATGAAAACACAAAACGATCAGCAGATCAAAGCCTTCTGTATGAGACGTAGACGGGCAATGAAATCAAGAACACCTGAACCACGGGGCAACGATGGCAACCCCTATACCCTTCTCACGGGGACAATGGAGGCAAGAATTTGGCCCTCCATTTCACGAGAGCAACGGGGCAAGAAGTGCCCTTTTTGATATTTATTTCAGGCGTTATTTTCGCCATTGCTGATAAAGTAACAATTGTGATACTCAAAATACTTTTCATGCTTTAAAATGGCTGTTTTCGACATCAAAACTGTTATTTCTTTTCATTTGTGCTTTTTCACATTCAGATGCATGCATACCCAAGTTTTATCACAATGTTGCCCTCTTCTTGACTCGCTCCTTGCTTATTTCGCGTGCAGCCGTACCAGAATGAAACCCATGATTGGGAACAACATTGACCTATACGGGAATCTCCTTTATTGTGCATCTTTAATTAGTTTTCAGTACTCGTAATAATTTCATTACAATTTCATTTGATAATGTATGACAGTAGGCCTAAACTTGAGGTAAAATTTATTGACTTCAGTTAATTTTTGACGTTTCCGATTGCCACACAGATGCGTGAAAGTATCCTCTCCATTCATTATTCAACTCTAGTTGCTTAGGACGCATTTGGCGGAGGAAAAAAAAATGAATGTATACTTGTCATTTATTTTCTTAATTAGATAACTTGAATATTTCCTATATGCCATGATTACTAATACTATCTTCAATCAGTACAGTCGATGAATGTGTGCACTTGTTTTAAGACGCAAGATTTGTTTTTTTACGCCTGCGTTGAACATTTACGCTACGCTGGCATGGCTGATGTTCAATAGATTTTGAAATAATTAGGTACATTCACTTTGGCTCACACGTACACACCACAGGTGTTCCTAGCGTTATGGCAACCTAATACTTACTACATATATGTAGTAAAGCATATAGGTTGCCATAACGCTAGGAACACCTGTGGGTAAAGTTTCTTCCTTTTACGGGTTTAAGTTCATCTGTTCATAGTTTTTAAATTTATTTTTATGTGTCCAAGTTTTTAAGATTAGGAGTTATATACTAAAAGCTTTTTTAGCTTAACTTTTCAGGTTAAAATGAATGAGATACAAATTTCTTGGAAAATGTTCGCAAAATAGGAGTGCGTTGCAAACATTATTCGACGCGCCTATGATGAATCAATGTAGCGGTTTCCACCATTAGATAGGATGATGTCTGACCGAGTATTCGCAGTCATGTAATGGCTTTAGCGTATACTACGGTCAGACGTTTATCTGACTAATCTAGTCTCAGCTAGCTCTGCAGGCCTAGGTACAGTGCATCGCATGCATGCAGCATGTAAGTGGATATCCATGTAAATCAACCGTAACGCAGCATGCATCAGCTCTTTCACCGGATTTTCAGACTGAGACGACAGGCAGCACATCCACTGCAGCTGCCAGCAGCACAGTCGTACTAGCACGGTAAAACTACTCAAATACATATAGCTGAGGTTGGCAAAACCCACTTTTGATTTAACAGTAAGTTCGTATATTGAAAAATAAAACATGGCAAAATCTAAGTTGGGCTTAACGTTAGATTATTGTACTGTAGGCTATGACTGAATTAGTGAGAGATAACATCTCCCTCTGTATGCCCTACATGCTACGCACTACATTCAATTCAATACAGAGTGAGACTCCGTCCTATCTGTTTTAAAGTGGAAATCGCCTCGGTCCTAAAACCGCGACTACACCGTTTATTCACGTCACCAGTTACACTATAATTACTGTACTTACGACACATAAAAATATATAGTTAACTTCTTTTGTTATTGCTGTTAATCTTATAATTAAAACATGCCGGTGATCCTGAAATGGGTTAAAATGTAAGCCAATATTGTACTCCTTTCAATTCAACCGTACACTCTTGGAACTTTTTTTTTTTTTAAGAGGGTGCACAACGCCGATTGAAATTGAATCAATATTAGTCAGTTAGATGCGGTAGGAAGAGGAAATTGCGCTTTCAGCTATACTCGGAGGAGGTGGAAGGAATTCAAGCCAATGATGGTAGAAAATCTAGTACGGGCATTTTCTTTCTTTAATGTTTTTAATGTGGATCTGAAACACGAAAAGGAGCCTTAGTTTCATTAAAGTGTTATAAAACCTGCAATTTGCAAGTTGTAATTCTATTCTGAATTAATTCTGTCCTCTACTCAATCGTGCACGCAGGGGCATAACTATATTGATATTTATTCCAGGCCTTATTTTCGCCCCTGCTATAAAGTAACGGTTGTTATACTCAAAACTCTTTTTATGCTTTGAAATGGCTGTTTTTGACATCATAACTGTTATTTCTCTTCATTTGTGCTTTTTACTTTCAGATACATGCATACCCGAAGTTTGATCACCAGTCTTCTTGACTCGCTCCTTGTCTATTTCGCATGCAGCCGTACCAGAATAAAACCCATGATTGGGAACAACAATAAACTATACGGGGACCTCTCCTTTATTGTGTATCTTTAATTACTTTTCAGTACACCTTTTAAAAAAATTTTTATGTGTTTAAGTTATTAAGATTAAGAGCTACATATTAAAGCTTTTTCAGTTATGTAGCTTAAGTTTTGCAGGTTAAAATAAATGAGGTAAAGAAGTACAAATTTCTTGGAAAATGTTCGCAAAATAGGAGTGCGTCGCAAATATTCTGCGACGAGACTATGATGAGTCAATATAGAGGCTTCCAACGTTAGATGCATAGGATGATGTCTGACTCAGTATTCGCAGTCATGTGTAATGGCTATAGCGTATACTACAGTTAGATGTTTATCTGACTATGACTGAGGCTATTCCATGTAGGGGCCTAGCACCTACTTTCGTTTAGGTCTAGCATCGTTGGGGGTGTTAACTTTAGGCTATTACATAGGCTAATTAAGTGAAAGTTTTTTGAAATATTTTTAATCTGTCAGAGAATATTTTCTGAAACTCTAGAATGTTGAACATGATGATAAATTAGAAATTTTCTACAAAACTCAGCCTTCAATAAGGTAAGGTACCGTTTATTTTTCGGAAAATGATAGAACAATTTACCATTGAAGGCTATGGAAATTCGAACATTTTAGCAGTATTTTGCTCCAATTTTAAAACACTGACTTGTTCATATGTTATAAATAATTTGTTTAGCTCAATATTGACATCAAAATATGTTTTAAATGGCATGATGATGATTTTTTGTGTTGTACAAACCCTTCAAATGGCCTTCATTTTGCCTGATATTTGGTGAAAATCTCATATTTGAGGAGGGGATAGAATGGGTTGTGACTCTATTTTAGGGCTAGGGTAGTGTGCTAGGCATTGATTTCAATCATATTTGTAAAAATTGTTTTGTTTTTCTGTTATATTTTTTAAAATCGCTGAAATTTTGACTGAAATGTTAAATGAGCCCTCCGTGCCCTAGCCTATTCACTTGGTTGGTGCCGCCTCTTTTCTGGAGATGACGTCATTTTCTGGAGTGAAAACAAAGCTTTGCGCGATACACGTGGGCAAGTCTGTATGTGTTGACTGTGTTGGGTACAAATGGCATGTAAACAAACATAGCAGACGCTTTGTTTTCACTCCAATGCGCGTGGTTACTATGCGGTCTGATGCCCTCAGCTCACGAAGTTCTCAGATATCCAACCAAGTGAATATCTGCAATACTGAACAGGAATAGCTGATACACTGACTGATTACTATCATCTTTTTTCATTAACACACAAAATGAATGACATGCACTCTCTGTGTTTATTTCAAAAGTTGAAGAAGATTTGTCTAAACATTCATGATATATTTATATAGTATATATATATATATATATATATATATATATATATATATATATATATATATATATATATATATTTTATATATATATATATATATATATATATATATATATATATATATATATATATATATATATATATATGTATATATATATATATATATTTTTTCCTAATTTGTTTTATATATATATATATATATATATATATATATATATATATATATATATATATATATATATATATATATATATATATATATATATACTTCATACAGAAATTGATTATACTGTACTTATATATAAATAGCGTTATATATATGGTAAATATACAGTACATGACGTTTAGGAAAAAATATTTTACCATTTGAGTTTTATGTGGTTTTATTTCTATAAATGAAAAAAAGATCATGAAATTTTAGTTTATGATCCCATATATTACAGAAGAATTTTTATTTAAATTCAAGCCATAACATTAAGTCTTCAAGAAGTATGGTACCAGATTGTTAGAAAATGTAATAAAGAAAATTGAAATGACAAATTTCTCAGGAAAATTGGATACCAATTGAAATTATCTCATCATTCTTTTTTCACTATAAAAAGAAATTGGTAAGAAAGCACATAAAGGCATAACAAGAAATTAAATTCTCTCCTAACACTAGGCCTGCGTCACAAATTTTCCCTAATTTGATAATTGTTCACATTTTGAGCAGCTATTACTTGAGAACTAAAGTAGAGACAAATGGGGGAAATGCTCAGTGTCCATAGTCCTTTAAATTGGTACGAGAGCTGCTGTAATGTGGTCTGAGAAACTTCCTAAAAGAGGTGTAAACCAATAGTCTTTGGTATCAAATGCCATGTTTAACTTTAGTACTTCTTAACCTTATTGTTGCAGGTACCTGAAGGAACGAGTAACTTAGATGATCATCTGGAAACGCTTGATCTTCCTGGTACTCTGTGCATCATTGCTATTGGTAAATGTTATAAAAGTCTTTGGATACTTCCAATATTTTGTTTGATATGTATCCTATAAAAATGTGGTCTAAATTTATTCTGAGTGGATCAATCTTTCATGTGTACGGTAAATAATGGGGAAAATCTTTAAATTATCTTCGTAACTGTAAGATTTCTCCCATAAATATCAATCAAAGAAAATTAATGATAATCTTTTTTTCTAGTCATTGATAGTGAATGATTAACATTAAGAATTCCTGTACGAAATCAGCTGATATCATCCCAGGTACACTTTCTTTAACAGAGGATGGAAGTATGTACAGTATTTATGGTATACAGAGTTTGGTTTTTCAAGCAAGAAGCACTTAGGATAATTATGTTGTGCGTAGGTGAACTTTTAGCAGAGTAGCAACTATATCCTATGTGCAGAAACTGTATCAATGGACAAATATAGTAATTAAATACTGTACCTTAAGAAAACCTGTTACAGATCTTTATTGATATGATCCTCCAAAATAATCTCAAAAACATGTTATTAGAATTTCAGCAGAACATCCCAGAATACAGATAGTTTGATTCTAGTGTTATAGATATAATGGATATCACATATTAGTCACCATGTGCAGTACAGTATCGACACTGATATCAATTCTGTGGTACATGCACAAGGTATTTGCATAACAGTTTGAGAAGGGAGATGTATTGCATTTCTACAGTACAAAAGATTGTTCTTCTGAGTAACATGATAACTATCACTACCACTTAGGTGAAACCCCAACCATATCTAACTGCAGTAATCAAGTTGATTGCATTCTTCACTCAGCATAATTGGGATTCAGGGGAAATTCCTGCAAGTGACCCTTAAATGCAACCTTTTGTTATCTTTTTACATGCCTGACAAAAGGGCAAAGAACACAGTATGGTTTTTACTTGGATGGGTCACTTATCACTTCAGGAAATGAGGAATTATGATATTTGCAACCCACTGAATGATTTTTAAAAAAGAAATATTACATAGATTTTGTTCTGCTTTAAAAGATATGATTGTGAACAATGCCTAACCCATATTGTTTTAAAAACATATCTAAGAATATTACCATCCCCACCTCAAGTAAGCATTTTTTATATTAAAAATCAAACAAAATAGCAGCCAATTTGAAGGATTTCTATAATAATTAAGGCCTCAAAGTTCCCTTTAAATTATGTTTTTTGTCAATACAGAGCTGACACATTCAATTCATCATTTTAGAAGATTCCAGCTTCTTCTTTTTTTTATTCCTATCCTTTACACCTTTCACAGGTAATGTCTTTGAGGCAACCAAGTTCCACCTTGCAGTTAATGTTAAGTGCAACAATATCCAATCCGATAGCTGGAATCTCTGTATGGTTTGCAGCTTTTTATGTGTTCAAACTGCAGTACCCACCAGAAGTCACTGCTACAACTGAGTTTTTTCAGAGGTTAGTTCTTATTTGTGTTTTAAGAGTGGCTATTTTAGTTGCTGTGTATGCTGAAGGGCGATCCTTTGGTTAGTTACATCCATTACTCTATGGGAATCACCAAGTAGAATATGTTTACACTAGATGAGTTGATGTGATTAAAGCTGGTTGATGAAAAACTTCCAGAAGACTGAAGGATATGTATGTGTAAGGCCCCACTTTCCCCGAATGGTTGTTTGTTGACTATAAGCAATGGAACATGCAAAAATGTAGCTTTCAATCAAGTACTAAATAAATTCGCAGAATTTGCTGAATGACAAGGGATATCCCAAATTCACACTGTAAAGTAACATTCATAATGTGACAAAATTCAAAACTATAAAATTGAATGCAAGCATTTGAAGTAAAGAAACTTTTTTTAACATACATTTTTTAATGAGAATAGGTAGCTCAGCTGGCAAAGCTGGAGGTTCAAGGCTTGGTCAGATCTAACTGTAAAACACTTTCCTAGCCCCAATCCTGTTTAAACGTAATACATGAAGAAAATATATTACAGAAAAACTTATTCAATAGATACTTCCCGACCCATCCAAGCAGTTTTGTCCCTAAAAGACGCACCATTTAACAGGACCTAAAGGCAGGACAGTCATAGTCACCCCTGCCTGGTGAATTGAAGAACTGAAGCTTACTGTAGGAATTCTCTTTATTTTCACGCAGATAAGATAATTTATTATCATAATATTTTTTTTCTGTTCTATAATCAGGTTTCTTGTTGTTGAAAAAACCCCACAACTGGTAGCATTTCAAAAAAAATGTAGAAAGAAGTCCGCCATAACGTCACGAGTTCTGCGGCTAACAAACAACATGAGAAAGATTTCACATTCAGGACAGAATGAAA
Organism: Chiridota heheva; assembly: GCA_020152595.1. Lineage (NCBI taxonomy): Eukaryota > Metazoa > Echinodermata > Holothuroidea > Apodida > Chiridotidae > Chiridota > Chiridota heheva. The sequence goes on along the minus strand of JAIGNY010002079.1, from coordinate 1,761,174 downwards.
CATACAGGAATCAGTTACATGATAGAGGACAATGAAAGAAGCTAATTGGCAAAAAAAAACACTTCAATATCTTATTCTGTTACAAAGTTATTAAATTTTAAACATTTCACCGGTGTGTTGAAAAGTCAATTCAACAGTGTGATTTCTTAGGGGCAGTTCCATGACAATTTCCTATGTATTTCTTTAAAAATAAATGTTCGTTTTTTACTTATTAAGATGTAACCATCAGGTACTTGAACATATGGGCAAAGCATGTTCTTTGATAGTATATGCCCTTTTTCTTATTAACATGTAACCATCAGGTACTTGAACACATGGGCAAAGCATGTTCTTTAATAGTATATGCCATACCATATCTCAATGATTGAATATATAATTTCGAAAATGTAATAATTGTTTCAAAGGAAAACTAATAAATTGATATGGAAAGGCCCCTATGACATCACACTGTTGGATTACACTTAGTCACTTACTACACCAGTCACCTTTCAAGACACAGATGGAATCATATTAAAGTTAGTAAGTCTTAAAGGGAATAAAATATCAACATGTGTTTTCAGCAAGTTCCCTTTTAATTGCCATCTATCATATAAATTCAATGGCATATTCCTTTAACGATCTGTGAACGCGTAGCACCAATATTAGCTCAATTTCTTTAAAATCTATTATAGATATTGAGAGTAGCAAAAAACTTGATCAAAATCGGTTAAAAATGGACCATTTTAGAGCTGTTTGAATTTTCAGGTCTTAATAATATGCGCATTTGTATGTTCCTCTTGTGATGTATGACGAGGCAGACGGGTCTATTTCGCTATATAAATCCTTGATTTTTAATTGTTAGTCAAATTGTTTTTTTTTAAGAGGGAATTCTAACCAAAGGTTCTTGAGTGTTGACCATACCCTTAATCAAATTCTAGCAAGAATAAGACATAAGTTATCATTTTCAATAAATGAATTTAGGAAGGAATTTAAAAACGAAATAAAGATTAAGAGCTCTCCACCAGGTCATATTCCTAAAACTTCAATCGACCAAACCCCAAAATTAAAAATGCTTGGGGCCTATCGACAAAATTCAAAGACTGTTGAATTTAGAATTTAAGGTTATTTAGCTCTGTCCATAGACCTTTAGATTAGGCGCAAACCCAAAACATGGTGTTGATAGTTTTGTGATAGAGAAGTAAAACATTCACTAAAAACAGCATAATTTGTTGGGTACTTTCCAGTGTATTATAAAACATTACTTATTCTTTCTATGTATATTTGACATTTTGTTTGTCCATGACAGTTTTGAAAAGAACCATAATACATTCATATCAGGTTGAAGATTTCGGTTTTCAAGAATTTTAAAGCAAGACTAATTTAGTTAGTGGAAAGTGATGATTATGAAAGTTATTTTGTGGTTTTAATTACATGGTTGAAAATGTTTTCATAACATCATGTATTATGTTACATAAATATTTATTGCTTGAGTTATTAAAACAAATGAAGTATATTAATGAGTGGGCGGGTTTCAATTGAAAACTTGACAATACCAAACTGTCAATGCCAATATGCTAATGCTATATGTTTTGTTTCATTAATTTAATTTGTACGGTCAGATCTTCGACTGGTCAGTTGGTCGTCGCAACAAAAAATGAAGAAACGTTTAACTAATCGACGTCACAATGAGTGTTAGGAGAATAAGAAAAGTGATCAAAATAAATTGCCTTTTTTTATATTTTTACCTAAAAAGTTAGATATTTATGAATGGTGATAAAAGATTTTTAATTTGAATTAAAGGGCGCGTATTATTTTATTATAATAATAAAAACCATAAATATTTTATGGCAACAAAAAACTGGAAATGATTCTAAAACGTCACTTCCGGATCTGAAAACCGGCAGTTTCAAAATATATCGAACAACATGGTGACTTCCATAGGGCCTCGAACTTTGAATAAAATCTGGGAAACTGGTTGATTTTTGTAGGAAACTGTATTGATTTTTGGAATCTTCCTTTTTACCCTAATAGAACCCAATGATCAATGGGTTTGTATCTCCTTTAATATCTCATATAAGCATAAGATCTTGACAGGCCACTCAAACAACCCTGTTGAGTATTCATAGACCATTTATAGAAAAATATTGACATATCTCCTTATTATAAACAACGTGAGTAGGCAGCTGTCATTTGACATCGTGTATCATAAATCCTCACAGGGATCAATACTATATAAAACGATATACAGATTGAACGCAAAATCCTGAAGTTCTCGGCTTAATGTTGGTTCAAACTCGACATAAACCATATTCAAATGTATGAGACAGAACTTGAACATTTTAATACTCTAGTTGAGTGTGACATGCAAAACGACTCCGTTCAAGACTCACAGAGTTTAGGCCCAACAATAAAACAAAAAAATGTTAGCAATTATGACCTTCGCGCGCATCAGTCCGAGAAAATCCTAGATTTTTTTTTTTTTTTTTTTGAAGCATTATATATTTCTTTCGGATCAATTATTCAGCATCCCGTACTTCCGCTTCTTTCTACTTTCTACCGAAATACGAACGATTGCTTAAGTTTTCTACCTCAGATTGGCTTCAAATACGAATCATGTAAACAGTCCGGGAGAAAGCTATATTTTAAGTATCACTGAGATGAAGGAACTTCCACACAGAAGTTCCTTTGCTCAGATCATTAGAATATTTTTTTTTTAATGGAAGCCGCCATGTTCCCACAATGAACCGCGAGTCCCATTTGCTTTTACTGCAAAGACAAACCTGCAATTTTACACGCTTTGGAAGTAAACGAAATTTGAATATTTTGAAATATGAAATAAAAGTATACAAAAAAGCTATGAGTTCAAGAAAAGTTTCCACCTCGATTTCGAGAAAAAAGGGATTAAATGGATATATTCGTTAAGCGAAATCTCTCTTTTGGTGTGTAATTTCTATATTCAAACTGGTATCAACCCAATTCTTTTATACTAGGATTGTAAATGCATAATCGACTATAGCTGTGTAAAAATGATTGATTGTTGATCAACGTGAATGACTCTTGTTTGGAGAAAACTGGTGTAAGCTCCTCAAACTGAGGTAAGCATATTGTTGAAGAATCATTGGAAGTAAGAAATACTTAGTAAGCCTTATATCTAAGGTCTCCCTGACCGGTGAATACCACCGATATTACCATAATTTCACTTGTTTAACTGGACCTTTGCAATATATTTCAATATCTGAAAGTCTTTTCAACAATATACCAACAAGCAAAAATCTATTGAGGGAAGTAGCGTCCATCAAAGGAGCACGACATTGCCGTGACACTATTTCACTGAAATGCATATATTCAGTTGTTATTTGGTTGCAAGGCACCGGCTTTTGTCCACCTATCGTGCCTTTAGCAAGCAAACCTGCATTGGCACTTTTCAATAGGCCACTACAGCCCTGACGTCTTATATAAATAGAGAAAAAAAGTCAATTCAATCAAATAACATATCTACCAAATTATATCTTATTTATAATGTACATAAAGTCCATTGACCAAAACACAAACTTGTGTGTCGGACCATTCAGAAAGTCGATTGTGTCCGGGTGCTTAAGTGTGGAGAACGATCTGTTTACAGCAGGGGATGATGAAAGCTTGCTGATAACTTAAATTACAATGCCCCCTATTTAAAGGACAAACATCCTGTTAACGTGGAGAGGAGATAACAAAAATACACTACAATCCAACGCTTCTGATTGGTCGAATTATTTCCACAATCACCGACAAGCCAATCAATTACCGTGGCGGAAATGACTTTGAGCAATTACCTTGAGATAAGATCCAGTTTTTAATGTTCAAGAACTTATACAGCAACACGACAAGTAAATACAGACATACGGCCATCTCCTTACATGAATTATTGTCAAAATAGGACACTGTTATATGAAAAGCAAAGAGAGCGAACTTGTGATGCTGCTTTGCCAATTTTTTCGCAAAATGACTTCGACAAATATATGGTTTTTACCCCCCCCCCCCCTCCCCCTCTTCTTTCTCTTGAGCCAGTACCCCGTTAAAATCGACTACAACCCATATTGACGCCGTGATGATAACCTGGCGATAAAGTGTGTATTATGTAAATGAAGTCATGCAGTTTTCCGGGGAAATGCAGGAATGACTTCATGGAATATTTGACTTAGATGAATTCCTTCCTTTATTACGATGGCGTTAAATAGATTTTGCATATATAAATAAAGACAAGCCTACAAAAAAGTGTATCAATTCCTCTGTAAGCATTTACTTTGCAGCTTTAGTACCTTAATACATTTGTACATTAAGGCAAAGTTTGCATCTCTTAAAGAAACATGGACAGGTAGTGGTTTTGCCATGAATATGTTCCTCTTAATATTCTGAACATTTCGGCCATAAATATGTTCCTTTTGATATTCTGAACATTATATTAACATACATCTAATTTTTCACTCGTTTACAAGATATTCGCGAAAAAGTGAAAATTTAAGCCCTAAGGCTGGACTTCCGCTATTAAAAAAAGGCGTGAATAAGACACAGAGTAAGAATAATGGACACAGCCAGAATATGCCCTGAACAATGTTCATAAACATTATATTAACCAGTGTTTTTCACTGTGTCAAGATATTCATTGACCTTCCGCTATTAAAAAAGGGTTACTTTGAAACATCAGTCTCTTTGAATAAGAAAATCACTTAATTAGCGATTTGCTAACTATTTTAGGACATTTTCTCGTGGATAAAGAGGAAATATCGACTCAAATTCCGATCCATTATTTCTTTATGATTGGCAAACTCCACTTGTCTGCTTGTTACGTTGGGCTGTTAGTACATTTTAACTTTCAAATAACGTTAGTGTTGTACTGTCCTATCCTTACATCACGGAAGAAAAAAAACCAATACGTAATGAGCATACGTTTAGAGGGCTAAAAATAAGCCAGAATTTTCACATTTTGGATCGAGTTTGTAAAGAAGTGTTTGTGGTGAGTGTTTATGAAGGTTATTTGTATCAATTTATGCAAAGTGGTTGCTACCTGTCCATACACCTTTAACGTAAGCACAAGATATACGTCACTAAGTAATAAAGCATTTGAGGCACCCTTCTTACAATGAAAACAAAGACAGCAAATGACCTAAATTGAGAAAATGAATAACTCCGCGATTGACATTCACGAGTGTGTGGAGCAGATGAACCGAAGAGCGGAGTCGATTATGAGCCAGGGGAAAATGAATCCATTTGGTTTTATCATCTTATGACATCAGCAAGATAACGTATTACGTGAGTTGGTATAAATGAAGAATTACATGACCTTTTCAGTGAATTTTTTCTTTCTCATCCTCTGTTTTCTATTGGAATTACTATAAAGTATATGTAAGAACTTTCAATTTTGTGTTGCTCTAAATACCAACATAACTAGAAACCATAAGGTTGTTTGGTTCCGATGCCTTATTATTTTTAGAAGCTGTTGTGGTGCAGGTGGGATGTTAACGTTATTTTATGGACTCCTATAAAATGTCACTTCTTACATTATAATTAAGATCTAAGCATATTAAGGTCTGCTTCATTTAATTTTGTAATCAGTTAGAGCCCCAGTGAGACCCATTTGAATTTCAATCAGCATGTTTCATGGCCCTTCCTCTCCAAACAGATAAATGTTGAATAGTATAGTCATTTTATTGAAATAATTTTGTACTAGGCGACTGTGGAAGAAAGGGAGATTTTTTTTTTTAATCAATTATGAATTAATAGGTCCTATTTCTTATTGGAGGGGAGACGAGTATTTTATCCTCATCCAAATGGCTTAATAAACCAGTTAATTGTGCGAATGACTCCTTTATGTCAATTTTCTTCCCCCTCCCTCTAGTTGTAGGAATGAGTCTTTGATTGGTAAGGTGCTAATACACTATAAATATCTGTTTTAAACTGACAAGTTTTAACATCAAGTTAGATAAATTGGGTATTTTACATCCTCTTCAACAGTTAAAGTTATGCAGAAATAATTCACCTGTGAAGAACCGATGGAGGAGGACCCGCCGGGAATTTAACCAGAGATGTCTAATTTGGCAATGTCATGATATGTTTTTAGATAATTATACAAAGTCACTAATGATGACCAACCCGTGAAACATCTTTTGCAACTGTTGTGTCGGATTGTTCAGCATTGATTGAGAAGATAACACTGTCTGTTAATTCATCCATAGTCATTGTCCTGGGAGAACAATCATGCTATTACAAACGAACTTAGATATATGAAAGGGTAGTAATTCACAACAGTATAAAATAAATACATTTAATAAAACTTTACAGGTTGTGGGTGGAGTCAAGATATATATATATATATATATTTTGATTCTAAGATTAACTAAATATGACATTTTAACAACATAAGCATGTGCACACTATCTAACGACATAAGCATGCCACATAAGCGTAAGCAAAACTAGCATGCACTTGTAAAGATTTGAAAAGTCAGGACTCTTGCGTTAAGCCACACCCACTCATTCATATGTATGATATCGACACTAAAAACAATAGAGATCATCTTTGAGTCATGATTAATCAATTTGCCAAATTTGACATGCCTCTGATGTATGGTTAACGAGATACAAGCTGTCAGTAAAACCACATTATGCCCGGCGCAAAACTCATATCAGTGATTTTCAGCATATTTATCAATTGGGCATCTACACCATTCCTATTCCCTCATTTATGCCATAGAAGATGCAAAACGGATATATGGTTATCAAAATACGAGCATTTGAAGATTGTTACATTTTGCCTTGCCCACTCATTAATATGCACGATATCGATGCTAAAAACAATAGGGACCATCTATGGATCATGATGCATCTATGTGCCGAATATGACATGGCATAGATACTGTTTAGGAATTATCGTGTTTACAAGCAAAGCGTAACAGACCCACACACACACCCACACCCCCACACACACACACACCCATACATACATACATACATAAATATTTAGATATTTATCAATATATTTTAATTTGAGGTATCTTATGCATACTTTAAATATGCATATTTATTATTATGTTTATATATGCATATTTAATTATGTTTATATATGCATGTTTAATTATGTTTATATATGCATATTTAATTATGTTTATATATGCATATTGAATTATGTTTATATATACATATTTAATTATGTTTATATATGCAAAATATATTCGTGTTTAAATGTTTCTCCACATATGTATGACACATCGGATACAGAGTCACGTGATACAACATTAAAATTAAAGCCTGAAACTGAAGACAAATTGTATGAAGAACAAATAATCAAATATGATAATATAAAACTTGTATCTTATTCAACCAACTGTTTTCGTCAATGAACCTTTGCACATGTCATATAAATGTTAGCCTACATACTAAGAGGAAGGCTACATACTAAGAGAAATTTATATTCCTGCTATCCACATTATGTTGAGGTGACCATAAGGTGACCTTCTTTCCATATTCAAAATTCGTTACAAAGGATAGTCTAAGTTTATGAGCGCCAACACCAACAATTAAAGAGGGAGGTCGTTTTAGTAAAATACGGTAAAATTGGGGGTGCGATATATTGACGTCACTTCCGGTTGTGGACGCAAGATCCGATCCTTTGTCTGTTTGTACCACAGTACAGCCAGACACTAGCATATACGTTGTCTGTGCCGAGTTACATAAACAGCGCATTACGTAACTGTGACGAGAAACTTCTTCTTCTTTTTTTTCAATGCGTTTTTGTCAGAAAGCGAAAGTAAAATATTAGTATTATAATACTACAATAATAGTCAGCAAATTAAAATTACTGAGAAGAAAAAAAGAAGAAGATTAAAGCAAAGTCGAAATAAACGATTCTACCGGGGCTCAAACTCACGACTTAATTTAAAAAAAGGTTGTTTCCGATAGCCGTTACCAACTGGGCTAACTCGTGTAATGACCATTGCAGCGTTTTAATAACCATATACCTTGCAACACGAGACAACGAATCGCGCAGCAAAATTTAAACCAATTAACAAATTTGAAAGGAATTCTAAATATTGTGCAGATATGACGATTTCGCCTCTTTAAGGCAACTGTCCCATAGATACTAGTGTACTGTAGTAATCAACGGGAAACAAGCGTGACATATGGGATTTCACAAATGACAGTTCAGTTTCTCATCTCAATCTCCAAACGTAAAATCCATCTTTGTCGTTGGTTATTTGTAGAAGTTGTACGTTTTACCCATTCAAATCAAAAACTTCATTCCAGGTTCAAAAGATTGTTCAATAATGTCGGCAACTTAATAATCGCCCATGCATCAATTCTCAATGGGCGTGCCATCATTCTGCCATGTATCTGAACCGTTGTTCAATCAGTCAAGCATAGTATGTAAGCTATTGTACAGTGGAATAATTATGTATTTGAGGCCCGTATAACAATTGATGCCATGATTTCAATTGTCACTCATGAAGCTCTGATTCCTTTATGGATAAAAACATATGCCATAGCCTATGGCATGTCAATTAAACAAAACACAAAACAGAGAGGTGTTGGTGACGCGCATAAAGCAGTGACGTATTCAGTGGGAAGGGGCGTCAGCGGAAAGTTGCCTCTGGCGAAAATCCGTATGTAAAATATAAGTAGCGGGATATACCAGTATACAATATGCTCTATATTTGGGAAATAAACTGTGAAAAATAAATATGTATAAGGTTAAATATCTGCCAAATTTGGAGATGACTTTGTTCCTATCAAACTAAAATCTTAAATATTCGGAAATTTCTTAAATTTTCGGGCAATTTTGTATATTATTTTCGAGCAGTTTTCTTCGATTATTGGGTAATTTTCATCCTCCCACCCCCCGCCATAACGTCTATGGGTACAACCATTTCCCGATATTTTCTGTTTGCTCGCCCTGGCACCGAAAGCTGAATACGCCACTAGCATAAAGCAATGGTATAGCATGCAGTGATGAAGTCTTCGTGCCACATGTAAATACTTTATCGTGCCTTTCTAGCAAAGCACTTCTACACATAAAATGTAGAAAGAATATAAATAACCAATCAACGACAGCAAAGGAATAATATATAAACGGAATGGTAAAATCTCGCCGCTGCTCATGTCATGAAATGAACAATCTATTGAAATGGTACTATACAATAATGTTTTTATGCACTGGCCGTGACTATTTTGACATTTTACTCATTATCATTAACAATCGTAATCATTATAATACTTAATCAATTATGTTTCTATCTAGCCGTGACTATTTTGACATTTTACTCATTAATAAACAATCAAAATCTTATTTTTAAAACAAATTTAATGTTTTTGATTTTTTCCGAATCAGTATCCGAAATGATTTTTTCAAAACAAATTTAAATGTTTTTTTTTTATCACGGTATAATTTTTTCAAATTTTAACAAAGAATGATCCATTTATTAGGTATACATTACAATTGATAGGTAATCTATACCGACAATCATCCAGAGCTGTATTCTGTTTACTAACAAACTAAATGCCTTCTAGCAAATAATTCTTGATGTTGCCGCTATGTACATGCTATTCATTGATTTTATGACTGGTGCCTATCATCCAAAGTTTGATATTGACTTGAATCATCCATCCTCAAATTCTTTCAAAATGCATAAATAAAAAACTTTAAAGGATTAGTTCAGTGATCAAATTCATATTATATAAAAGAGGACTTCAAAAGAAACAAATTTGTAAAGAAAACATAAAAAAAAATATTCCGTTAGGAGATTATTTAAGTTTAAAGTTCTGAACCATATGGGTAAAAGCGACTGAAATTAGACTAGTTATGATTTTTTTTTTGTCATTGATTAAAATTCCTCAAAGTCTATGTATTCTATCCTTTTTTTTCCTGGGATTTTGCGGCTAAAAAAACCATTGCAGAAATTATGAAAGTAGTGAAACAGAATCTAGTAAAAAAGTTAATTACAATTTACCATCTAAACAAATTAAAGTTCGAGGAAAATTATTGTAATATTTGAAAAAAGTGAAATATATTTTCTTTAATATACATTAACAATTGTTAAGAATGTGAGAATAAGAACGCCAGCATTTCATAGAAGACTTACTACATCAGTCTTTTTTCTACATATTTCTCCATAAGAACTTTAAGTTTGAATATCTGCTTAGCAGGGCCGTAATTTCCGGGGGAACAGGGGGACATGTCCCCCACTTGCGAAAAATCAGTACATTTGGGGGGAAATTTGCTTCTTCCCCCACACACACTTTTTGGATAAGAGGCATCCCCCCCCGCCCCCTCCCCTCCTCCCCCTCTTTCTCTCTCTCTCTTTCCGGATGAGAATTACGGCACTGCTTAGAAGAATAGGATATTGAAGTAGTTTCTCACCATTTTGATTCTATTGAAGTCAGCTTCTAGTTAAGATTAGCTTCATTGACCACTGAACTAATCCTTAGAAAAACAAAACAAAAAACTTTCTACCTTTTTACTTGGAATGTGTCTTATGCCAAGGATGTACGAACATTTCCACTTGCGACTGTAATACACGGAAGAAATATTGAAAAGATTCCCTTGAATTATAATGGTATAGTCATACCGTGCAACCATGCTCCCTGGTGAAACGAAGACGTCTGCGTATACGTTATCAGCAAATTGACTGCCAATTCCAATTATCTTTCAAATTTGTCTATGCAGCCATGTAAATAAATGATTGTCACAGCTCCAAGTCATGAATGCTGAAATCAGAAGTTTCCTAATGTGTTTCGTTAAGCAAATAACAAGCAATAAGAACAGGACTATTGAAATTTAGATAACTGTCGCAGGAAATTGAGGAAATTCAAAGTATTACTCTACTTCGCTCCGAGATAATTTTGAGATTGTGAGAAATAATTTTGCTTTTGAATAGATCAAATGAATCATATCCCTAAAACATATGGTCAATATTGGATGTTATATATGTTGTTTTACCAAATGAAGATACAATATATATGCTAAATTTTCTCCACTGCGGATTTTGCAAAATAAAGAAAAGACGTCAGATGTGTTTTAAACCAACATAGGCCTACTTAATGAAAGATTCAGCAAAATTTGAGTTATAATTTCATTTAGGTAGCAGGTGTATCAGTTTATGGACGGTAGGTATTTCCATTTAATTTACTTTCTAGAACAGTCGAAGGGAGTTGTGAGTCTGCTGCAAGCATAAAGGGAGAGAAATTTAAGATCAGTGTCTTTGAACAGGTTTAATATTCATCCTGGATGGATGCATCCAGAGTGGATGTTTATTCTGTACAATTAAATGTATTTCATTTCGACAAATATGTTAGGGCCTATGCACAAAAAGGTGTTTTATTATAAACCAAACGAAACAAAGAAAAAATCATCAAACTGGACCTCACTTGGGCGTTGTCATTTACCGTTGGCAGGTTGGACGTTGGAAGAACAAAAGTATCATTATCAAGTAAACACAAATGCAAACCAAACATTTATCATGACAGTACTGCAGTAGCGCAAGAACCAGGGACCAGGGGCCAAGCACCATTTTGGCCCCACAATAATGAAGATCTGATGAAATAATTTTGAAGAGTCAGATTGCCTTCACATCTTTTCTTTCTTTTCCAATTCCCAAAGGATAATTATCATAAAATTTGCTTCATTTTCGGGAAAATTTGCTTCAATTTTCGGAAAAATTTCCCCAAATTTCCAAAATCAAATCTGACCCCCAATGTGAAATATCTTCCTACATCTATAACTATTTTCCTATGCAGACAAATATGTTCTGAAAAAAAATGGGGAGCTTTTTTAAAACATTTTGTAATTAGAATGCTTTACTGCGATCTTTACATACATTGAGTCCGGACGTCATGTCAGAACAATATCGATTTTCAGGTAATTGTCGTAAGATTAACAACTGTCTGTATTTCATTAAAACTTTTGATAAAATAGAATGATTTTTTTTTTTTTTAAATTAAAAAAATTGGGTGGTAGTTTTGTATGATGGGTTAAAACTTTTTAACGACAAGTTCAGCTTGGCGTTTGTAATAACAGGCATTCTTCTTCTTGTTTCTCATTGAGCTGCTGAGCAAAGCTGTCCTGTAGTAAGCCCCTACTTTTTATGTTGTTTGTTAAATCTTAGCCCTGAAATTAATAAAAGTCATTCATTAAAAGGGACTCAGCTATCTTATCATAAAGTTGGATTGTACAATATGCTGATGACACAATTCACTTCTCGATGGGTCAGTAGCATCTTTTAATAAATTGTCAAAAATCTCAAATTTCTTTAAACTGTTAAAACGACATTTTTGCCTCACAGTTAATTTTGATAAATCTGACTTATTCCTCTGGTTAACTAATCACTAATATTCCTCCTTTTCTCACAAAGTTTGATTTTTATTTTAACATCGGTTTTATACAACAAATCCCTGCTATAAGCATTTTTGTATTACTTTTACACATAACAGTGATGATCATTTCCGCCTGAACCATGTGCTTAATTGTTATCTCGCTCAAAATGTTCTGTAATTTCACTGAACAATGAGGTACTTAACTTCTGTGGGTAAAAAAAAAACCTACTTGTTAAATCCTTTGGTTTATCACAATTGGTTTTTTTCTTTTTTCTTTTCAGTTTTATCACCTCATTTTTATCAGTAAGGAATTAGAAAACATAATTTGCAATTTTGTCTGGTCTGGAAATCCAGACAAAATAAAGTGTTTTCTATTCTAATTCCAATTCATTTGGGAGCCCTGAAGGTTATATAATTGAATAGTCTTCTTAAATGCTCTTGGGTTATAGACAGAATTGTGATGATTCATTCTCTTATTGGAATATCTTTTTTGAATCATAATTGAAAGACCTACGGTAACTGTTTATTATTCAAAAGTGACACAAAGTCTGATACAATCATTCTTTCATATGATAGAGGATATAAATCTAGACCAACTCCCCAAATCAGCAAGTCAAAATCTTATCTCAAGTTATTCATGTTTGAATTCGACAAATGGAGGCTCCTATTTTGTTTAATTCTGTATCGAAATCTTTCGCATAATATCCCTAACAAGGGCGTAAGGATTATTATACATTTCTTTATCAATTTGATTAAAGTTTTTATTGCAAAATGATGTGACACAAAGTTTTAACACCATGTTTTATAATTTCATGTGTATGCAAAAGGAAATAAAGTTTTCATAAGCTTGAAAACTTATAAACATAAATATAATATAATATAAAGATCAGCGATGTTGGAACCACGGGGCAACGGAGGCGACAACCCCCCCCCCCCTTCTTCCCTAGAGTAAGGGACGCGAAGGGGAAAGGAATGCCCTTTTGAAAGTTAGGGCAGACGGGGGCAGGAGGTGCCCTTTGAAAGTTGAGGGCAGACTGGGCCTACGAGGGCCTTTTGAAAGTAACAAGAAATTATTCTGGTCATTCTTGAAGACAAATAGAAATCCACTCACTCACAAACCCTACTGTCGTATATTGCAGAGCATATTTGCCTTTAAACATCACAATTCCAGTGTGTAATAGTCTGTCCCTTTAAGGCGGTAACACTGCCCGCAATAGGGCGCCATTAGTTTAGCTGAGAGTCGCGAAGAGATTAAAATCTTACGGTAAATGTTAATTAAAGTCTTGTTTAAGACTCAAGCCGAATTGGGTTATTGAACAAAGGGAGTTTATTTTTGAGATCGTTCTCAGAAAAACACCCCACTTGTTTGATCTTATTCAAACTAGATCTCTGATTGGTCCAAATCTTACTCCCATTGACCGTTTTTAAGATGAGTGGGTGTGTCATATTCTGATTGGCTGAGTCCGATACATACCCCACCTTTGGTTTGTAGATGCAAGTTGCAAAGCGATAAGTGTATCGTGCAGACATGATCAGTTAGCTCGAGGAGGTTAGAAAGCTAGGATCTGAAAATGGTGACCTAGAGAGCATAACGCTTTTTTCTGACGTAGTCCATTTTACATCGACACACCGGATTGTTTGTCCTATACTTTATGATATTATCTGTTGATTGCTGTAAAATAATTGGAAGGAATCAGAAGTTACGAGAATATACGAGAAAGTGGTTTTTCAAACGTTTCAGAGTTTTGTTTTGTATCGAGCGTCAATGCTGATTTTTAACATACCGTTTGCGCAAAGTATGGAGCTTGTATAATTTCAGTGGACAAAAATGCTGGGATAAATATTGTGTGTTTCCTTTGATGGCAGGAGAACCGAAATACCACACTACATTGTACATACACTATGTAATATGCATTTAGTATTTAGTTGACACAATTAAATCATGTCATTTACGAGGGGAACATTTTGGGTCGGGGGGCATTGCCTCAATAATTTTCAAAAGCCTAAGCCTTTTACCTATTCGTCCAATGTACTCAATTGTCAACATTGGTCCTGGCTCTCCAATTTTAAACCCATAGGAGGGATTTGAATACCAAAAGTTGGGAAGTCAAAAGTGTGTGTGTAGGAAGGAGGGGAAGGGGGTCACAAATCAAGTTAAGATACAAAAAATCACCATACAAAAAGTATACATTTGGAGAAAAAAAAGTGTGGGTGGGGCAAGTTCCCCTTGCTTCCTCCCAAATCCCGCCTATGCTCAAACCATGTAATGTGTAGAAACCGGAAAACTAATGTTCTGCCCTTTTTTTGAAAATAAAAAGTGCCCCTCAATTACTATCAGTTGGTTTTTGGCCCCCTTGCCTGAGCTCCTTCCGACACCCCTGATAAAAATTAAATTATAAAGAAATACAAAAGCACCAACCTCTTAAAGTAAGTGAAGTCGTTCCTATAATTTCCCAAACACCAATTGGTTTTCTATTTTTCAAATACCTTTCTCCTCTATCTCTGATATTGAGTGGCATTCAACATCTCGTTTTCTGCATTATGTCCTTTATACCAACAAGTTGCTGATAATCCTTTGTGTACTTTCTGTTAGGTCAAAGAAGAATCACTTGAGCATTTGTCTTGGGAATGCGACGTAATTTCATCTTTAAAAACAATTGTTGATGCTGAACATGTGTTTTTAGGCAGACAGTTTTTATTTTTTAACAGCGACATATTCTTTGGTTATAAACTTCATGCTAAGCACCCTTACAACTTTCTCATTTCGCAATAAGTTTAATTTTTTTAGCAAGATTAAAAAGATATTTCGATAAAAGGTAAGCCTAAGGTGGCTACAGCAAGCTCTTTCATGATTTTAACAACTGCCCAGCATTGTTCTAATTTTTGCTCCTTTCATACATTATTATATTTCTATAACATAGCTTATCAGTGTGATATATAGTACTTAATTTTGCTGTTTATTGTTGTTATGATTTCAGAAAAGCATATTACGTTTCTAAAGAATATTAATGTAATTGATTTGTGCAAATAAAGGGTATAAACGAGGGACAAAGGTAAAGCAATATTTTTCTACAATACAAGTTGTTGGCTGCAGTATACCCCAGCACCCACCTTTGTGCCAGGGGCTAAAATCACCTCCCCTCCCCCACTTCATACGCCCATATGGTTTTCCCCAAATAATCATTTTCTGCACACTGATGAGTGTGTCTTTGTTCCAATTCGAAGGATAAAAATAGAATCGCATATGAACAGTTTATACCTTTCATTCATTTCTATGAAAAAATATCAGTGAAGATAAAAAAAAATGACGAAAGGGTTCCTGATAGGTGCCCCAAATAAAAGCGACTTCTGCTTTTATTAATGCACCTTTGGCTCAAGCATGGAAATTTCAAACAACTACGACCTGTTGAAAAGTTGTTAAATTACAGTACCAAATACAAAATCATTAAACGTGTACTTACATTTCAAATAGTAGCAATTTTAATTCACTCAATACGTGCTTGTAATTTCTTCAAACATTTTCTTCTTCTTCTTCCGATTTACGTTTCAAACATGACAGGCTGATGACTCTAGAAACGGAACTCGACTGTTCAAACCGGAACAGGAAGTGAATGAACACCATGTTTGCTCTCTTTTCGAATAGTGTGCAGAGAACAAGGCAAGAGGGAGATGGGGGGGGGGGGGAGTGACTCTCCTGCCATCGGGTCCTCATTCGCGCCATCCAACCATTGTTCACTTCTCCCAAAGTCTGGATGAGGAGTATGACAGTATGAGCTGCAGACGACGTACTTCCGCTTTAATATTCGGCGTATCTGTCTGCATAGCTGTGGAAAATCGTATCAGAGTAGTGTGAGCCCGAATCCGGAACCTCCAGCATCTCAGTCGTGCGCTCTACCAACTGTGGTACTTGACAAAAGGAGACAGAACATAAATCATACAGCTATTTCACAAACGACCACCACAAACAAGTGAAGTAGGCTACATGAAAAGTTAGCAATGCAGTTCTTCTTTGTTGGTATGTTCTTACTAAGTATTCTATATTTGTTTCATAGTCTTTGTGACGAAACAGTTTATCAATCACACGTACCTAAAGAGCCTAATGCGTATGGTTTATACACCCGGGCGTATAAAGAATGTGCACATGACGTCACAGGAACATTAACAAGGCGTAATTTTTCATGCGCACGTTGTTTCTTTACTACTCTTTGATCGGTGAGTGTACCATAATATGTGCACCGACGTCATCCGCGCACGGTGCAGAAAATCATCCGAATAACTGGTCAGGAATTGTAAACAAACAAAAAGCGTATCATGGTACAAAATAGGGTTAGTATAGGTCTTGTACTATTTGAGTTTAATATGGTGCAAAAAAATTTCAAATTAGTACATTTACTACATTACCCCCTAAAATCACATATTTGACCTCTGGCCTCTGACCCTTGAACCTAATAACTAAAATAACTTCTGAATTTTTACATCACACCCTACTGCATGACAACATTCATGCTCACGTCACACTCACTATTCCATAACTAAAGGAAAATGGTGAGAAAAGGTCAATAGCTATGTGACCTTTGACCTTTTTGACCCTAGAATACGGGACACATGTACCAAGGTACCATGGTACAGCATAGGGTTGGTATAGGTTTGTACTTTTTAAGTTTAAAATGCTGCAAAAATGTACAAATTAGTACATAATTACCCCCTATAATCACATATTTGACCTGACTAATCCTGCCCCTTGACCCTAATCACTTAAATAACTTTTGAAATTGTTCATATTTATTAAACCCTACTGTCTGACTGTATGACACCATTCATGCTCACGTCACCCTTACAATTCCATAACTAAAGGGGGTAATGGTGGAAAAGGTCAATAGCTTTGTGACTTTTTATCTTTTAACCCCAGAGTTTATACGGGACACAAATTCATGTACCAATAACTGTCTTGTAAGTCTTGTGATAACTTTTGGAAAATTGTTGCTAATCATACAGAAACAACCAATTAATGTTCAAAGAAATACATAAACATTTGCAATGGAATTGCCTCTATGACATGATCAAATTTAAATTCATCATACTGTACAAAAACTTTAAAATGCAAATGGGAAATTTTAAAAATCCATATCTCCTATACGGAATATGATATCAACCTGATATTTGTACCAAATTGACACTCAAAATATGCTCTTTCAAATAAAAATTTCCAAAAATCCATGGAAATATTCCTTTAAATTTTGCTGCGGTTTTTCAAATATGCATATGACTGAGACTAACTATAACGCAATTTATGCACACCTTGCAAATTACACAGAGATGTATCAAAAATAAAAATAAATTACGAAAGGGTTTAACACCACACATTCAAACAGTCAGACATTACATCTGTCTATTTTTACCAACATTCCAGATCTCACACACTTCATGCATATTTGGACCTATGGCTGTATGGGATGGATTCGCCAACAATAATGTTCCAACGTTTAACGGGGAAGGGGAGAGGGAGAGGGTATAGGAAATTAATATGTGCACTGATTCAATCTATTTCTCAACAAATATATAATCTGTAGGCGGCCCTGTAAACTTAATTGTAAGTATGGAGTATCTAACTGTTTCTCATAACCAGGATACAACACAGCAAAATTAAATGCAATGAAGTAGGCTATATCAGCTTTAATGTTTGACCCAACTAACGCAAACTGCAAGGTAAGCTATACATGTCAATCTGTCAATTTACAAAAGAGAGAGCCTGACGGGCGAAAACTTGCAGTACAGTTTACGGATCATCAATCGAGAAATGATGATACTATCGTTCTTTTTCGCCCATTCTGAAAAGAATCGGTTCAATTCTGCATAATTTGGTATATACTTGACTTCTATCACAGCATTTACCAAACTAGCAGCATTTCTTAAACTGTGAAAAATGATTTAATTATTTTCAAGCTCCAAATGTGTTCAAACCCCTATATTCTGGAGGGGGGAGGCGTTAAGTGGCGTAGCTAAAGGGAGGGGGTGCCTGTGGGCATTTGCCAACGTCCACAAATTTACAAAACGTATGCAAAATATAAATTCATTAAGCCTGGATTGTTTTGGTAATCCTAATGAAAGCGGTCGGTCTTAGAGTTTAGATAGGGCGTACCAGCTATCTTGGGAGAAAGGATCACAACATTTTCGAAATCGATTTTTAACATTTTTCTTCAAATTTTCTTAAATGTTTTTCCAAAATATCTGACTTTCTCAATATTTTCGACGGTTTTGCTCAAAATATCCGATGTTTTTCCTCAAATATCAAAATAACTGTTTCCTCCAAATTTCCGAGTTGTTTCATGAAAATTTCCGACGTTGTTCCTCAAAATAACCGACTTTTTTTTAAATTTTCACAGGGGAGAGAGGGTAGCTTAGATTTGGATTTTTTTTGTAAAGATTTGGCCCCCTGCAAAAACGTCTAGATGCGCCATGGGGAAGGGGGAGTGGATTACATGGTTTTTATTCATATTAATTTTATTATTATTGAACTTATTTATATAGCGCCTCTCCCGTGGATCAAAGCGCTTTACAATAAAATGGATAATACATAGACAAACTCTTAATATACAGTATCAAAATTTTTAAAAACATTTGCAGGACAATATAAAAGCATAAAAGAATTAGTAAAAAATAAAAATAAAAAAACTAGATAAATAAAACAAGAATTCAAATATTATAGACAGCATAAAACTTAATCAGTAGGAAAAAGATGAGTCTTACGGGCCTTCTTAAAAGTATACACATTTTGAGCCTGACGGATTGCAATAGGTAGATTATTCCACAAACGTCACGGTCCCAGGACAGAAAAGGCGCAGTCCCCACTGACACGATAGGTTCTTGGCACCACAAGGCGAGTGACCATCCTTGTTGGATCTCAGACCAACGCGTCCAGGCTATGGAATCCCAAAAGGGCAATTTTGACACGTACTACTACTGTTTTGACACGTACTACTACTGTTTTGACACGTACTACTACTGATTTGACACGTACTACTACTGTTTTGACACGTACTACTACTGTTTTGACACGTACTACTACTAAACTCACTTCTACTGTTTTGACACGTACTACTACTAAACTCACTTCTACTGTTTTGACACGTACTACTACTGTTTTGACACGTACTACTACTGTTTTGACACGTACTACTACTGTTTTGACACGTACTACTACTGTTTTGACACGTACTACTACTGTTTTGACACGTACTACTACTGTTTTGACACGTACTACTACTGATTTGACACGTACTACTACTGTTTTGACACGTACTACTACTAAACTCACTTCTACTGTTTTGACACGTACTACTACTGTTTTGACACGTACTACTACTGTTTTGACACGTACTACTACTGTTTTGACACGTACTACTACTGTTTTGACACGTACTACTACTAAACTCACTTCTACTGTTTTGACACGTACTACTACTAAACTCACTTCTACTGTTTTGACACGTACTACTACTAAACTCACTTCTACTGTTTTGACACGTACTACTACTAAACTCACTTCTACTGTTTTGACACGTACTACTACTAAACTCACTTCTACTGTTTTGACACGTACTACTACTAAACTCACTTCTACTGTTTTGACACGTACTACTACTAAACTCACTTCTACTGTTTTGACACGTACTACTACTAAACTCACTTCTACTGTTTTGACACGTACTACTACTAAACTCACTTCTACTGTTTTGACACGTACTACTACTAAACTCACTTCTACTGTTTTGACACGTACTACTACTAAACTCACTTCTACTGATTTCATGGTTGATTGAGGAGACAGTTCTTACTGTCACATGATTATGTTTGGTTTATTTGTATGTGGTTTGTTATCTATGTATCCAAGGACGTCAGCGAAACATTGGGTGTGGGTGTTCCTGTTTCCTGTTTACATGTGTACAGGTCTTTGTGTTAATTGAAACTTCAGTTAATTATTACGTGTGTAATTAGGAAAGGATTTTGAAACATTTTAAGTAATTTTTCAGCTAATTTACTGTTTTTGTATCGAACATGGAGGAAAGTTTGATAAAGACGATCCAGTGGTAGGAGAAGGAAAGGGGGTGATTCCTACCCCCCATACAGCTAAGCTGAAATTAACAACATTTAATAAGGTACGGGGAGGGAGTGACATTTTAATTTGTCGGGATATAGTACTAATGTAACGACTCATAATTTATTTAACCTCGTAACGGTTTTATTATTATTACTGATGTTTTTTTTCTTCTAGCTATTTGATTAGACGTTTTTTTTTTTTAGTGGGAGGGGAGAAGGATAATAATTTTTTCCCAGTTTTTATCGTGGCGATCTTCCCTGACTTCGCCCCCCGGCGGATAAATGAATTTCGGGAAAATTAGTCTGATATTTTTAAATATACCGATATGAAGGGCGCAACCAGTTTGTTTTTTGATGTGTGTGTGGAAGGGGAGGGGGGGTTGTCTGCCAGCTATATACGCTTTGCGCATTGGGCGTGGGTCTGGTGGGGTCCAGCTATGGAAGCTATGCGTTTTGGTGGACTAGAGAGTGCATAAAACGTCTAATATTGTATTCGAGAACACGATATGTCAGCTATAAGTA
Organism: Chiridota heheva; assembly: GCA_020152595.1. Classification (NCBI taxonomy): domain Eukaryota; kingdom Metazoa; phylum Echinodermata; class Holothuroidea; order Apodida; family Chiridotidae; genus Chiridota; species Chiridota heheva. Next base: position 1,740,235 of record JAIGNY010002079.1, on the reverse strand, counting down.
CAAATACCTATAAAATCATATTGAAAATGATAAAAATCACTGTCAAGGAATACTTGTTTGAAAAGGTTGGTACTTTTTTCTTTTCTTTTGTAATAATTTTTGAGGCGAGTATACGCTTTGCGTATTCGGCGTGGGGTCTAGGGCCCGCTGAAAGGCCCCTAGTGGGATACCGTGGGGGCGAAGCCCATGGAAGCCATGCGTTTTGGTGGACTAGAGGGTTCATGAACGTCTAATATTGTATTCGATCGCCCGATATGTCAGCTAAGTAAAAATATAAAATCATAGTGAAAATGATAAAAGTCACTGCAAAAGACTACTCATTTGCAAAGATCGGTGCTTTTTTATTGTCTTTGGAAACAATTTTGGGACAAGTATTCGCTTTGCCGCATTCGGCGTGGGGTCTATGCTTCCGTTGTAGGAACTCTAGTGGGATACCGTGGGAGCAAAGCCCATTATGCGTTTTGGTGGACTAGAGCGTGCACAAACGTCTAGTATTATATTCGGTCGCCCGATATTTCAGCTAAGTAAAAATATGAAATGAAATTGAATATGATAAAAATCACTGTCAAGGACTACTCACTTGAAAATTTCGGTCTGTTTTCTTTCTTTTTTTGGGGGAGGGGGAGGGGGAGGTGGGTGGCGATTTTTTGGGGCGAGTATACGCTTTGCACATTCGACGTGGAGTATATGGGCACGCTGCGGGCTCCAAGTATAGGATCAAAAGGCGAATCATTCAAGGCACCGCTGTACAATCGTACTTGTGCGATGGAGCGCTTAGCATAGGCATGGCAGCATGGTAAAGTTACATTTCATAGATAGCGCGTGCGGTAGAACACCAAAGTGACGAACCGTAGTGACGTCATAATTCTTTTACATACATAAATGACGTGCAGTTTTACTACTTCTGAGTATAGTTAAGCATTCAAAGCTGTATTATGTGTTACGAAATTATATTACAACCGCTTTTGAGATTGTTTAACCTGGAAGGTGAAATCCTCTTAGGGACAGTTTCCCCTGCCCTCACCACTTCCTGCGCCTCTGTTTGCAAGGTTCTTGAAAGCAATTTCGGACAACTAGACGTCTTGCACTTGATATCTCTGAAGCTGAACCATAAAATGCTTCGTTTGAGAAAATGTTAAAAAATATTTGCATTATGCCCGATGAAATACATTCTCTATAATTTTTTTATATATTTATTTTGAAAGCAAAAACAGTGCTCCCTTTAAGACCTACACCTCCCAAAGGCCCCACATATTGTCATGTGTTGGTGCGTGTATCGCTTACCATAAAATTTATTTTCGTTTCATGACATTACTTTTTCCCTTACCCCCTCCCTCCCTCCCCCCCAAAAAAAATGAGCTGAACTGAACGCCTGATGTATAAACATCAATTTCTGGGAAGGAAAGTTTGCCCCATCGGACCCACGACAAACACATTTATCTAAAAGTGCAAAAAGGAAAAAATTATGTGCAATAAGTTATTTGATAGAAATATTTCTATACATTTCGATAAGAATTTATGCTTAAATTTAAAACTTCAGGTATTATAAGGAGACAATTTTCTTTCATACAGTGAACAGGTCTGTGTTTGAGAATTCAGCTATGATCCTCGCACCTTTTCATATTGATGGGGATTACCGTTAAGTAGGATGATCAGATGTTAGCAAACCATCTTCCCAAAACCATCTTTCCAAATTGTCAATATTATTTGCAAAAATTGTTACATGGGCTTCGGAGGTTTTATTTCCAATTTTATCATAACTTATGTATTGTTATAATGTAATCATAACAATCAAATTACAACGTTACAATATGCATACGCTTATAAGTAAGAGTGTAGAAATTATTAAAACACGATACTATTTTATATACTATTTTAATTTTTGCCGTGAGTCAAATCATTTATACCACTCCTTCCTCATGTTTAATATTTACATGGGAAACAACACAATTTTTACAGATATATTACTGTAACCTTTGGTCATAGGTTTAGAAAGAGAATGAGGGCCTTTAAGCCGATTTCCCGATTGTATACTTTGTACCCGGTTGGGAGGTGAAATTGGAAATGATTAATTTAGAATTGAGAAATGTGTTAAAATATTGATATTTTGGGGACAATTGCCTGAAAATTGGCAAGACTTTCCGAAGACTGGTCAAAATTTCCCAAAAAACGAATTTGGCATAATCACGAAGTTACAAAATCCGTTAATATAGATTACGGATTTGAATCCGTAATAGCAAATCTGCTATTACCCAATAATGAGTTGACATAATTAATAACGAATTGAAATCCGTAATGATATCGAATGCAACGAAGAGTGGCTGGAAATATACTTAAATGACAGCCATAATAGGCTTTCGAACCATTCCAATCGCATGCAGATTCCCGCAAAAAGATCAATTTCGTAGCATATAAGGGAGGGTCTTTCCAATACTACTTTTAGTTGTGGCCAAGCCTTCCTCTTGTATACCAATAGTAAATATTAAATTGGTATCAATGAGATATCTAAGAATATATAGGAGGGGCTTGGTTACATGGACGCAAGACAACATGCTCCCAATCACCCTCCCCTCCCACACCCCTATGTTGGTATGTGATCAAAGTGTGAGTGGTGTGTGTGGTGTGTGTGTGTGTGGGTGGCTTTAAACCCACCAACTCATGACATTCGTATGTTTACACACTGGTTGTTTTTAGTTATAAAAATGGCTGTTTTCTAAACTATTATGACTAAAACACTACTCTAATTCAGTATTTTTGCATTTCGATACATGTGACCTGTTAGATAGGATAAGTTAAAAATACGAGTGTAAGTTAATTTCCTAATACCGCCATCCCAATGTGTGTTGTATATTGATCGGTCACCAGTTGTATAGGATTACATCAGTTGTAGGGTCTCCACATGTATGAGTGAGTGGTCACCAGTTATAGGATTATGAATACGTCACCAGTTGTAGGGTCTACACACGCATAGGTGGGTGGGTTTGTGTCACACAACATACTGTACATTACAAAATATCCCAATCTTTCGTGTTCTGGTAAGGAAAGTATTCCAAACTGGTCGCTTGTACCATAAGTTTCAATGGGCCATATGATTAGTTATATGCTACCTTGGTTGCCTGCTACCATGATTGCCTTGTACGGACTTTTAAAGTTGAAAAGAATCAAGCCATAGCTTGACACCGTTACGGGATTACAAGATTACAAAGAGGGAGGGGGTAAGAGGGGAGGGTAAGAGTGGCCGGGGAGGGGGAAAAAGGGCTCATTCAGAGGGTTGTCAAGATTATGAAAAGTTTGATAAAGATCACATAACTTCGATTAGATATTTCTGGCCCCTTTTCGTGGCTTTAAAGTGGGTATTCCAGTGTCATTCTGAGCTTCGCTCGTTGGGCGGGCATGTTGACTTGTTTGTAGTAAGTCTGTGTAGACCTAATAGTACTACAGTGCTGTTTGCATGAATATTAATGCACAGAGCGAAGTGTTAGAAATAAGGGTTTGTTCATGCCAGACCAACTGTTTTGCATGTGCCTCATTACGGGGAATATGCAATTGGAACTGCTATTGTCTGTCCATTGGAGGGGCGGGGGCGACGCAATGGGATGAGGACCACGCCTGGCCAAGTGTAGGTTGATTTGAGGTGATTGGTGTGTTGTTGGAAGTTGTAGGGCGGAAGTTGTATGTCCCGCATGGCATTCCACCATATATCCTACATTGCATTCCACTTGTTCCACTGGCATCCCACATGTCCCACACGACATCCCACCCCATGTCCCACATGGCATCCCACCCCATGTCCCACATGGCATACCACCCACGTCCCAGATGGCATCCCACCCCATGGCATCCCACCTCATGTCCCACATGGCATCCCATCCCATAGGCTCCCACATGGCATCCCACCTCATGTCCCACATGACATCCCATAAACTCCATAAGAAGCCTCATCCTAGCTATAACTGTCCCTGATTGAGCATACTATGTATGAAAGTGTCAGTTCATATAATAGCTTCTGTGCAAATGACTTGTTAAATAAGAAGAAAAAAAATATTTATGCCTGACATAGCCCCTGGTGTATACCACATGGTTTAAATTATACCAAAATGTCCTGCATGGCCCCCATCCATGTCCCACATGGCATCCCCCTACGTCCTTATGCAGTCACATCCTGTCACACTCAGCCAACATTTTTTCAGTAATGCAGTGTGTGATAAAGTAGTCCCCAAATACCTTTTTCTGGAAATATTTTGATCTGTTTTGTCATTTCATTTTTGAGTGTCTGGGGAAGAACTACAATAACTACTCCAAAATACCGTGATACTAGGGATGTCATGATATTGCTGTCTGAAGTAACAATTTTGGCTAATGAGTACCTGTGGCAAAAGAATTGCAGGCACTCGTGGAACAGTGGGCAAGTCTAAATCTTTTCATCAAATGAACATAACAGCAGACTGTTTTATCGCTGATAAAGAGCTAAAGAAAGCAATAACGGCAATGCATAAAGACAACCCATGATAAAGCTTGGTGATATTGGGCAACTTTAACAGTAACCGTGTTCCTTTTCTCGAATCCATGGGTTGCCAAAACCTAGTCAATTTTGTCACATTCTCTAAATCCAATTTTACTTTGGATGCAGTTTATGTTATAGGAAGTCACTATAAAGCTTTTAAACTTCATCCTATTGCTACATCTGATCACTTCAGTGTATGTGCTATGCCAAAATATACTGAAAAACATAAATCAAAAGAAAGAAAGTCAAAGCGTCTGCATAGAGATCTTAGTAATGACAACATACAGAACTTACGTGATATTTTGACCTCAACAAAATGGAATCTTTTACAGTCTTGTGATTCTTTAAGTAAGCTGACGGAAGTGGTTTCAAGCTACTTTCAGTTTACAACTACTGTCTGTATTCCATCTAAATCCATATCCATTTGAAAGATGATGATGAGGCTGCCTGCTGATGACAACATCAGACATTTAGAGACGAATAAAAGTATTGCAATCAAGGCTGGAAACTCAAACTTAAGGAATAAGATACATAAGACCATCAATAAACATGTTCACATGATTAGAAGTGATTATTTTAAAGACATAGCCTCTTCTTCGTCTTTCTTGGGCTTCATGAAATCCATCAGGAATCCAACTGATATACATGATGGTGAAGGCATATCTGCAGATTTTGGCTGCGAATTGAGTGAACACTTTGGGCGCTTTAATATTGCAGTAAATAAAGACATT